>JABFFI010000133.1:0-17826 GCA_013623725.1 Fusarium robinianum | reverse complement strand
GAAGAAACGAGAGACAAGATGAGGTCGACTTTAGGGGGGGGTGGAAGATTAAAGGAGACTTGAAGAAAACAGAAAACGCCGCCAGCGGTGACCCGATTCTTCTGCGCCTTGGCCTTTTGGAACGAGAGGGGCCGAGAGGTAATTCGGAGAGTTAAAAGAGTAGAACGGGGAAAAGAAAAGAAAGAAAGAAATGGGCCAAGAAAGGAAACGGAAGAATAGATAAAAAGTCGATGGTGTGAGGTGGTTCTCGTGGTTGAGCACCGAGGAGCTGGCGTCGTCATTGTGCTGCGCTCGGGTCGTAGTGCAGGTGGGCTGGTCTCCGGGGAGCACTGTGCATGCTGCGTACAGTAGCGCGCTAGGTACAGGTGCCCAGGGAAAGAGGTACCTATTCGTAGGTTCTGTGGCTGCAAAAAACCCCCAAAACGATGGTCTCGAGATGCATGGGCCTCGTGCATCCACTGGAAGGGCTTCCTCCAAACACATCCAAACATCTCCAACAAAAACACCTGAAGGGGCTTCCCGGAGAGCCTAGAAAGGGCCCTAAACAAGGGGTGAAGTTGGTTGCCATGAGGGTCCCCCATCCGTCGCCCGATGAAAGCGCCAAAAAACCGAAAAAGAAATCAGTCTAAAACCAACCGAGCACTCAACTGTCGCCCGCCCTCTGACGTTCTTTGACAAGAAAGTCCTAGGCGTTGGCCGACGAGAACAAGCCAGCACAAACCAGGACTAACGTGAATTAGATCTCGATCAAGGCGAAAAGCCAATTGAATGAACCAACTCAGGGATGCATGCCCGTCACCCTCGTGGTTACTGGCTACCTGAGGTTGGGCCAGCGACCTCTGACAGCCAGGGTCCCTGGTACCCAGGCTAAAGGACCAAGGGATGGCGTGTTCCAAGGTTCGAGCTGGAGATGGGCTGTGTAAAAGAGCTCAAGGTACGGAGTACAGAGGCCAGACCTTGCCTGTAATCCATGGCCAGCGTCAAAGCCTGCCCTGCAAAACAGGTTCTGCTCAAGGTTTGGCCGCCATAAGCTCCAGAATGTATGTTTGCTAGGTTGCGCCAGGATTCATTGCTCCGGGACCATCCTCAGGAAGACCGGCGGCGCTGGAGGGCCGCCCATGATGGCTTGTGAAAAGGCGTCCATGATGTGCGACGACCATCATCATTCCCACTTCGTCAGAACAGCGCCAATCACTGACTGCGCGGGGTACCCTGCCAACGCTTCATTCAGCTGCCCTCTGTCTTGAAGAGGCGGACGTTTCGAGTCGTCAAATGAACCTAGCACAGCTGAGCTTCGCGCATGCCCCCTCTGTTCTCGCCCCCGTTGGGCATAAGAGGGCCACCCAGCCTTGCCCATCTCAACATCGAGACCGACTGTTTTCAGCCTCTGCAGAGTTGAGACCGCTCTCCTTTCTTCTCTCCATCGAGGCGCGTGTATTCGTCAGTTGGTGGGCCATCATTGGTGTTGAGAATGCACCGCAAGCCCAGCCGCGTGCCCCAGTCCTACTGGCCCCAATCCTTCCCATCCAACATCGTATCGGCTGGTCTCGTGTCGTATCGTGGCTTGTCGTGTTGGGTTTTTTCTCCGACTGTCGTGCACTCAAAATCCCGTGCAGAAGGTTCCATCCATGTCTATGGCCCATCTTATCCATCTGCCGTGCCGCTATCCTCCTGTCTTCCGTACGAGCCCACGGAATACTCCATGCGGTCCATTGTCGCGAAGCCCGACGACCCTGCGGGCGAACAATTGAGGAAGTGAAGCCTTGCGATTGGGACACGGGGACTAGCAAGCCAAGCCACACACTAGATGTCTATAGCGCATCCCGCCTAAGACATCATCTTGACCAAAGGTTGTATTCGAATCAGTTCCTCGACATTTCGGGCAATTTCTTGGGCCCTTTGCGTCATGACCTTGCAGACCGATGGAATCTTTCCAAGAAAAAGCTCGCCATTCCGCGCCTGACGACGAGCCCTGTTGGTCCTGGTGGAGGATTAGGTGGTGAAACCGTGATATCCGCCGACCATGCTCCTCTCTATCATGTCAGCGCCGGTAAGTCCGTGTGAGGGGTCCCAGGGTAGTGGTCGTATTGGGCCAGTTCGCTGCCCCCGTCCATGGGTGCTCCCTGTGAGACTTCTCGTGGTTGATACGCGGCAGGGAGACGAACACGAACGAGCCATTCGTCGATTGACCCCCACCACATGACGTTCTCCCCACCATGCTAGCCACTACCTGTGGCTTATCAGTACAGAGATTCCAGATGAGATTCCAAATGTGGCTTGCACCTAGGTATCTTCAAAGATGTGTGTGGCTGGTGCTACCCCAGACTTGCATGCGGACCATTCTTTCTCCCGTTCCGATTCCGCTTCCTTATCCCGTTTTTGCCCTCCGGGGTTCTGTCACCGCCTGCCCGTTATTGCCTAAAAAGGGAAAGGTAACCCGGCAGAACCTCTCTCTCCACGCTCCACCGCGGAGGTTAGGGATTTCGGCGGTCGCTCGGGCACCCCGGTCTTCGGCACTTCTTCCTTTTTGTCACACTTTTAAGGACAGCTTCCCCTCTTTCTCAACGACTATCGCCGGTCTTCTGCACCGTCCTTCATCTCGAGCGATTTGGCTTCTTCTCTGCGCCATTTTGCGTAGCCAATTGCTTCGAAAAGGGACGAATTCCCTCGAAAGAGAGAGAGAAAAAGCATCAAAATGTACTCCTCAGACGATACGTCGCTCTTTGCGCGACACTACATCGACTATGTCTACATGCCCGCTGCGCTCCTTATCGTCGGCACCTTGATCATCAAGAAGGAATGGACTCCCTACTCGGCCGTTCTCGCCGCCGCGTTTGGCACCTACAACTTCTTTGCCTTTAGTGAGTTCACACCCAAATCGCTATCTTTGATGGAGAGCTATGGAATTGGACAATTGGATGGCGCAAGCTAATGCGTTTGGGGCATTGTAGAGGTCAAGAAGGTCCTGAAGCCCGATGTCTTCCAGGAGTTTGAGCTTGAGGAGAAGACCGTCATCTCCCACAACGTCGCCATGTAAGTCCATCTCGCCTCCGAGTTGCTTCACTCGTCTGTCCACATTGCTCACATGTCTGCTTCCCAATAATAGCTACCGCTTCAAGCTGCCCAGCCAGCAGCATGTCCTCGGACTCCCCATCGGCCAGCACATTTCTATTGGCGCCCAGATTGTCCAGCCTGATGGCACTTCCAAGGAGATCGTCCGTTCCTACACTCCCATCTCCGGTGACCACCAGCCCGGATACTTCGACGTTCTGATCAAGTCCTACCCCCAGGGCAACATCTCCAAGCACATGGCATCTCTCATCGTTGGCCAGTCTATCCGGGTTCGCGGCCCCAAGGGCGCCTTTGTGTACACCCCGAACATGGTCCGGCACTTCGGTATGATTGCCGGCGGCACTGGAATCACCCCCATGCTCCAGGTTATGCGGGCAGTCGTCCGAGGCCGAGCCGCCGGAGACAAGACCGAGGTCGACTTCATCTTTGCCAATGTTACACCCCAGGATATCCTGCTCCGTGAGGATCTTGATGCTCTCGTTAAGCAGGATGCTGGTATCCGTGTTCACTATGTCCTTGACAAGCCTCCGGAGGGCTGGACTGGTGGTGTCGGCTATGTCACCGCCGACATGATCACCGTAAGCTTCCATAACTCATCCATTGGTTAATGACTCTAAGCTAACAATCACAGAAATGGCTTCCCAAGCCCGCCGACGATGTCAAGCTCCTCCTCTGTGGCCCCCCTCCCATGGTCAGTGGTCTGAAGAAGGCCGCTGAGAGCCTTGGTTTCAAGAAGGCCCGTCCCGTCAGCAAGCTTGAGGACCAGATCTTTGCCTTTTAAGCGAATCTACGCTCTTGGCGGTGGACGATTTCGATTCCCGAGTTCAGCTAGTAGAACACTGGTTTCCCCTTGGCGATCGAGGTTAATATAGAGAAGAGGAGGATTGTGTGAGGACCCGGGCAGCGATCCGTGCGTGTCCATTAGACGAGACTACTATACCTAGTACCTAGCCTCTCATTGTGGCAGGCATGTATCATGAGGATCCAGTTGAGATGCTGTAACGTACATATACACCCAAGTTGCTTGGCTTGTTGCTTTGGTAAACTTCCAACACTTAGTCTACTATAATAGCAAGCTGCCATCATCGTGGCACCGCACACTGGGCACGATAAACAGATAATGTTCATAACAAGCACGCTTTCTATCGCCAGCCCCAACTGTGAACTGTGAAATCATTGATCCATTTTGTGCACTATGTGAGACACGCTCCCGAGCCCCCTCCATGACCGTCCCGCAATGCTTTAAGTAGTAAATTAAGTAACATTCTAAGCCAAGGCCCATCGCCCTTCTAGTCGCTACTCTTCATCGTCATCCGCATCCGCCATGCTCGTATCCGCGGCATGACGAGGCTCATCATTGCCCTCGTCTTCAGACGCACTCTTAGCCTGAGCGGGCTCTTCCTCATCCTCATCGTCGCTCTCGACGACACGTCCACGACGGGCTCTCTTGTGTTGTTGACGGGGAACAGGGACCTCATCCTCATCGTCGTCAAACACGCCCCGGTTCTCATCTTCGTCAACATCCATCTTGTCGTCAGCAACGGCTCTTTCGTCCGCTTCAGACAAAGGAGTTTCCTCTCTTTCGAGGCTTCTCTCGGCTTGCTCCAGCGCGTCATCCTCTTCGTCACTATCATACACAAGCTCCTTGGACTTGAACTTTTGAGATTCCTTCTTCTTGCCAAGGCGGACTCTCTTCTTGCGGGATTCATCCTCTGACTCCCCATCGTCGTCACGTTCGGCCTTCTTCTTCCGCCCGCCGGACTTCTTTGGCCTCCCTTCGCCCGTAGAGCGGGGCGCCGCCTTGCGTTTCCGTTTGATCTTCTCGCCGGTCTCGCTATCCGTGGTCATTTCTGCGTCTATGCGGGCACGCTCTTCCTCCGCGCGCTGATCGGCGAGGTGCCGGTCACGTGCCGCAATGGCTTCGCGCTCTTTCTTGATCTTCTCCTGACGTTGCCGTTCTTGGTCCAGGATCTTTTGGCGCTCTTCTTCGCGGCGCTTGAGTTCTGCATCCCTCTGCTCACGGGCAGCTTGGATCTTCTCTTTGTTCTTCTCCTCCCACTCCTTCTGCTTGCCAATGGCTCGCTCGAGCTGTTTGCGCAAGGTGTTGCGGGCCATGCTGGCACGCTGCTCCACATCATGCTTGGGGTAAGGGGTTTGGGGGTGAGCCGCAATCTCGTCGAGTGAGGTGATTGCGGCTTCAAGACCCTCGGCGGCCTTCCCAAGCTGTTCAGATGAGCGCTTGTTCTCAGGTAGAGCCTGGATAGTAGTGACAAGCTGAATCTGAACGAAGGCGACGTTGAACTTGTAGTGAACCTGCTCGGGCGCTACTTTGAGGGCCTAAAAGTCGAGTTAGCACGGCATAAAAGCCACCACTGAGTAGTGCAGACTCACCTTCTGGGCACACTCGAGTGCCTTGTCGTATGCTTCAATGTCGCGTTCCGCTCTTCCCCGATAGAGCCAGGTTCGGCCAAGACATGACAGAATCACGGGATCGTTGGCCTTTCCATCGCGCGAAAGGGCGATTTCGTAGTGTTCGATGGCCTTGGAGTACTGCTTTAACTCGGCGTAGATATGTCCCAGGTTAACGTAGAGGTGCGAGTCCCGTAGTGTCTCTCGAACCTTGTTGAAGATCCCTAGAGCAGTCTTGAGATCCTTCTTATCCTCGACAAGGGCAATGGCGATGCCCTGGGCCGCGTACGCATTCTTGGGGTCCAGGGACAGGGCCTTTTCGAAGAATTCGACGGCCTTTCCGTAAGTCGCACTTCGTTTCTGCTTTTCGGAATCCGAGCTACGACGCATCTCTCTTGCCTGCATCAGATAGAGATTGCCCATTCCAACAAGAGCGTGCCTGTCGTGCTTGTCATAGTGTTGAAGTGTGTGCTTGTAGTGACGAAACTCTGGGTCTTCGGCAATATTTGCCGGGCGCTTCCTTGAATGAACTTTGCCCATGTACCAGCCGTAGAGGGATCGAACCTCGAGATCCGAGCTGTTGTCCTGGTACAGTTTTGCAACAGCGTCAGGGCCCTCCTTGTTGGGGTTCTTTCTCAGCTTGATGTATGCGAGTCTCGCACGAGCGTCCGTGTAGTCGTCATGTCGGGCTAGGAGACCCTCGTAGACTTCAACAGCCTTGTCCGTCAGTCCTCGCGATTCATAACTTCGACCCAGGTTGAAGCTGATAGTTGTGACAAGAGCATCCGTGTCCATATCAGGGTCCTTTTCGCCAATCTTCAAACAGGCGCCCAATGCCGCCTCAAACATGTCGCTGGCGAGCTCATGCTTCTCTGCCTGCGAATGGAAGCAGCCAATGTTGTTCAACAGCTGAGGAGGCAGACACTTGCGGAGCGCGGCTCGGATCTCACCCTCATCGGTAAGATCAGTCGGGCGTTCTGAAGGGGGCACTTGGTCTAGTTCGAGTTGTTCCACTTGCTGTAAGCACTGGAGCGCCTTGTCGGGGTGATCGGTCTCGTACAGACGCGCAAGGTTGAGAAGAACAGATGCGTCTGGCGCAAGTGCCTTCTTGGGGTCTTTCCAAGCGCTGCGAACGCCTTCGAGGAGGGTGGTGGCCTTTTTGAGCTCGGCCGTCTTGTCTTCTTTCGTGTCGCTGTACTGATTCGCGAACACTTCCTCCGCATACAAGGTGCCTAGGAGAATCATGGCCTCGTGGTTCTTTGATTGCTGAATCATTTTCTCCAGGCGAAGCTTGGCCTCCCCGAGATCGTTCTTCAAGACTGACAGCTGTGCCACGCCAAATTTGGCAGGTAGATAACCCGTCTCAGCTCCTCCGCGCGCATCGTCAGCACGGCGATAGTAGTCACTCGCGCGCTCGGTGTTGCCGCTGTAATGCTCCTTGCGAGCCAGCAGATACCAGCCATCACTGGCGATGGCATTGACATCAGTGTACTGAATCGCCTTGTGTGCTAGCTTATCAGCATTGTCCCATGCCTTTCGGGAGAGGAAGTAGCCGGCAAACGTGGAACAAGTAAGGGGAACGTCCTTGTCGAGCTTGAATGCCTTCTGGGTGTATTCCGTCATGGCCCTCTTGTAGAGCCTGAGGAAGTCATCGCTATTAACGGGGACATGTCCACTTGCGTCAAGATAATACAATCCCAGGAGGATGTTGGCGACCTTGGAGTTGGGATTGATCTCCAGGCATCGTTCCCATGCCATTTTCGCATCATCCTTGAAGCCAAGTTGCCAGAAGCAACATCCGATACCGATTCGCGGGTCAGGGTCAACAAGCTCAGGGGCTTTCTGCAGCACATCCTGGTAAATGGCCAGAGACTCGGGGTATTTGTGCATGGAAAAGAGCGCTCGCGCCTTACCCATCAACGCTAGCATGTTCTTTCCCTGTGACACTCTCAGCGCGTCGTCGAAGGACTTGACGGCGGTCTTCAAGAGCTCGTGCTTTTCCGAACCAAGACCGCCAGCGGTTTTTGACGGCGCCTGGAGTGATGCTCGAAGGAGCAAGAGAACGCCACGGGCGAGGAAGATGGGTGGGAATGAAGGGTTCAGACGTGCAGCGTCGTTGAGCGAAGATGTTGCGAGCTGAAGATAGTACTCCTTGGTCTTGGCTTCAGAAACCCTAGTTCCATCTGGCGCGACACGAGGCGCCTCCCGGCTTTTCCATAAGTACATCCAGCATAGACAGCAAATCATGCTGACTTTGTCGCGTGGGTTCGTGCTGTTGTTCTGGATTGCGCTACCGCCTCGAATAAGCATCTCGATGGCATGGTCAATCTTGCGCTGCTTCGCGTAGGCAAGGGCGACAGTCATCCAGTACGTTTTCGCGGCGCGCTCGTTTTCAAAGAGGGTGCAAAGCTCGGTCGGGTCGTCGAATAGGACCTCGAGGTCAATCTCGACTGCCTCATCCTCCTGGTCGCCCTGGACGGGAATGTCGATGGCCGAGGGGATGTCGGTAAATCGAGTGCTGACTGGCGCAGCTTCGGCACCGCCATTGACGCCATTCGAGGCACTATTCTGGGAAGAGGCCATTATTTATCGTATCGGAGGAGGTAGAGGATGAGAGAGGAGATCTGGTAGGATATAGGACTGGATGTCGGATGGAGGAACGCGTCGCCTAGATCAGCTCGAAATGCGCCTCGAAGCTAGAGACGAGCAGCTCATCGGCCAAGGGGCATAGTCGACCGCGAGATGTGATTGCTTTGTTTGGTCAGGCTTCGTATCGCGCCGATGACGAGAGTGCGGATGTCGGATGGAAAATGGTGGTGGTGGTGGTCGCCTTCGTTTTTTTTCTTGGCCACCTCGTCTGGTTGAAGAGAACTGAGCAAGGCGTTGACAACGACTGGAAGCAGGAGCGAGCGGCTGCATTGAACCAGCAACATTTGGTGCAGGGGTAGGGGCAGTTTTTTGTGGAACCCTAATTCACTCGTTGATTGGCCGCCTAATTCTAACCTCACCTCCATCCAACCTCAACACCAGGGCAGCTATTTATGATGATAATAGCAGGGAGCCTTTGAAGCCGATTATTTCTGTATGTTCCTTATTGATTTTCTGCATAGATAGAAATATAGAGAAAAAAAAATA
Organism: Fusarium robinianum; assembly: GCA_013623725.1. Lineage (NCBI taxonomy): Eukaryota > Fungi > Ascomycota > Sordariomycetes > Hypocreales > Nectriaceae > Fusarium > Fusarium robinianum. The sequence continues at coordinate 9,210 of JABFFI010000133.1, read as the reverse complement.
CAATTTCCCCTCTAATAACTAATCGTCTTGCCAATAACTGTGACCCTCATGGACGATGGGCTATAGCTGACGGGGAAATCAAGTGATAGCATAAACGACATCAAAGGGCAAATGCTGCCCAAGTCAACTATTGCCTTCACTTATAAAGAGACCTACTGGCTGCTATTGTACATTTAATATCATTATTTTTTATTGTTGGTCTGGGGTGGGAATATCTAGTCGTTCCGCCATGTGTTAGGAACAAGCCATTATCTCACTGACATTCCTTGAATTTTGGAAATGAATTAATTTATTTAAATTCAGAACCCCACCGTGCCTTCTTACTCTTTCCACAGAAAAAGGTTGGCCAGAAATTCCTCAAAAATCTTCTTGATCTTGATAGGTTGGTACCTAGGTACTCGCTCAAAAACAGAGCAGATGACAGGCAGGAGCGATCCCACAGGGCACCTGCCGATGTATTCGTTTGTTTTTTTCCGCTGGCATCTCCCAACTTGTTTTTTTCTTCTTCTTCTTCCCTTCGCCCAAGTTCCATCGCAAAGCCCATTCTTACCTCTTGCGCTCCAATCTAAGCACGCCGATGCGACCTGTTCCAACAACAACACCTTCAACTTTCTGTCAGCCCGCAGCCCGCTCTCACTCCTAGAGAACATCAGGGGCTACGGTCCTCCCCCCGAACGCGATGCCGGTCGTACTGAAAGCAGCCGCGGCCATCCAGCGGCGCAGCCCAGTTATCCCTCGCCAACTAAGCCAGTGCTCAGGTTGGGACTGCCTCACAAAAGCCGAGCAGTTTGGTATCATCTTTAGTATCGTCGTGGTAGTGATCGTGTTCCTACTGGCGTACATGTACTATCTTGGTAGGATCACCGAGTCTCATCAAGAGCTTGTACTGGCGCGCAAGCGCCGGCAGAGGAGACGACGCAGCAGCTCAGCTCCAAGAATTACATTGGCGCAGCTCCCTGCCACCCAGCAATTCGCCAGCTATCCGCCGCCTCTGGTTTATCAACCTGTGGTTTATGGCCTTCCCCTGAATCAGCAATCACAACTTCCCTTGGGTCCTCTGCCCCAGCACCCAGTTCCAGCCTTCTATCCACCTCCACATCAAGCCTTCCGGCCTCCAGCGCCAGCTCCATTTCCACCTCCGCCAGGGATGCCACATGTGAGGCCAGCCAACGTCTACCCACCGTCTCTCTCGTCATCTCATTCCCGAGCACTACCTCCGCGACAACAAACATGGTTTCAAAAGTTGTCCCAAGCATTGGGACTTCCCATTGGGAAAGCATCGACAATCGCCAGCTCTGCGCCAGGAACACCTCGACATCCTCGATCCCGCTCTCGATCCCGCTCCCGTCCCACAAGTACTCATGAGAGTGCAAGGCGAAGCGCGTCCGTGTCTAGGCGGCACGCATCCCAAAGCCCCTCCCGCATTAAGCAGGAGTGTCCGTCTGAGCCAGGTTTGCCCAAGCCTACTGGGGCTGCATACCAAGGCGGTGCTCCTAGGGGCGACGCGATTGGGATTCAATCTCCGGAAACTAACCTTGCCACGGTCCATAGCGACGATTTTGAAGATGTCTATTTTGCAGATCGAGGTATGGATTATTCAAATGATTTCAGACCCGAATACGCTCGCAATGAGGAATTCGGGAGCTTTGGCAATTTCTTTGGAAGTCCGTACTCTTATGAGATCCAAACTGTTCCTTCTGTCTCTTCCATTCAGTCCGGGAACAGCGAGAGATCGCGGTCACCAGCCCCTTTTCCACAGGCTTTGCCGGAAACTAACTGGGAAGATGTGGGCTCAAAGTACGGGCATACTCGATCAGCTCAGCTGTGAGGTATGTCGGATCAGAAGTGGTAGGCATCTCTAATAATTTGTGAGGTGTCGCCAACATCCGGATTTAACAAAGCCACCGAGGGGACAAGACAACCGGCCCAGTCAAGAGGGGCTAACCCCAGGACACCCTGCCGATGGTGCTGGAATCAGACAGGGCCAGAGGAATCATCGAGGTCGCGAATTGACGAGATTGGAGTGGGAACAGCGGTAAGTTGACAGACCTCCGAAACGCTTTGTTCAGAAGCACTAATGGTATTTGTTTTGCAGGCAAATCGATCCGAGTGAGATAGGTGACGATGACCCTTGCCCATCGCCCCCTCAGGCGGTTCATCAAGGAGGAGGTCACTACGAATTTGGGAGGGGGACAACTACATCTTGCCCTCTAGCTGTTTGAAATATGATGTGTGTATATCCAATTGTCAGAGTCAAGGATCTTTATTGGGAAAACCTCGTCTATTTCATACGTGTCGCGCTCTCCTGTCTCGCCAAACTAGTTGATTATGTTAATTCCTTTATTTGTTGTGACAGTGGCATTCACTTCAACGTATCGGCTAGATGGGACTTGTCGATTTCAGTTGTAGAAACACTGCTATTCTTGCGGCTTACCCGGCTTAGAGGACTTTGAAAGCTTGGCCGCGCTGATCTCCTTGGCAATATGTATCTTGAAGTTCTCGAACCGGTTACCAGAAAGATACAAGTTTAAGAACAAAACTAGACCAGTCAGTGGTTAGAAAGGGAATCAGTTGCGTGCAAGTATAAAACATTTGGCTCACATATAGTAACATGCCATACAACCCCAAAGCTCTTTAAAATGAGAGACTTGCTGAAATTTTCAAGCTGGTATGTCAAATAGCTGGTCCCATGTTTAAACATACCGACTACCTAGGGGTTTGCCTACTAAGCTAGGTATTCGCAGACTACATGTATCACTCTCACAGGCAGATGACATTATCGTCCGTCCTCCAGTACTGCAACTCCCGCAGGTTCTCAACTGGAAGCAGCACCAACTCAACTACTACCCCGGACCGACACAGCCCTGCACATTGATCGGCCGTGACAGGTTCGTCCTCGTTGATGCCCTGTTCCTCTAACATCCGCTGCACAGTATCGCTAAGTCCCTGAGCACGATGATGGATATCGCGTGCCTCCTGGATCAGGCCGGCGAGCTTAGGGTCACCCAGCTGAGCCTTCTCCTGCATAATAAGCTGCTCAATGGTTGAGAAGCAGGACAAACTCAGTCGCATATCGGCTTCAGTGTTCGACCAGCTTGTGGACCATTTGTCCTCAATCTTGACGAACAATATCTTCACTTTGATGGCGATGGTCACACTCTCTGATGTGTTCTTGTTGCTCGATCCCAAGCTTATCATGACGCCAGAATCACCACCGATGCGATAGCCCGCAACGTAGTAATCGCCCCAGCGTTGTTTGAACGCCTCAAGGCCACCGTCATACTTGAGGGTTTGCAGAGCCGCTTTGGATAGTTTCGGAGGACGTACAAACGTGACGGATCCTGCCCGGTGGGAAGTCATGATTGATGTTTTGGATGCCTAAGAAGCAAAGAAGGGAATAGTTAGCTACAAAACTTCACAAAAGAGGCGCGAGGAAGTGCAATCTCACATCGTTATTTTCAATGACGTGACGATCGTACTGGCAAGAAACACTGGCCGAAACGAAGAGGCAATTGATGCCCACGCCTACACCCACGCTCAGGTGATCTGTCGATATCGATGAGGAGGTCGACTCGCAGGATTTGAAGCTTCCATCACCGTCATATGGATTGAACATAATCCGCGCTTTTCGGAGACAGTCTTGATCGAACGCCGAATCTTGTGAGAACGGGTCGATCTTTGTGCTCGTCGCCCTTTTCGAGTTGAAGAAAGATCCAAGAGGCACGAATCTTGTATGCCATGGCAGTCTCAGTACATGGCGAGCATCCGCCTGTCTTTCAAGACTGGCGACGAGAGGGTCAGAGAGAAGTTCCGACATATTTGGAGGAGTGATCTGTGTTGGAGCTGGCCAGATGAAAGGTTAGGATTTGGGAATATCAACGAAGGACTGGGGGGAAATCAACGACGATGTGCTCCGATGAGAGAGGGAGGATATCGATGCCGACGGCAAAGATGGGACACCAGGGTTGATGGATTTGCAAGGTCGAAGGATGGTGAATTCAGCCAGCTGCAGCCATCGTCTCATATTGATTGAAATTATAGGAAGGCTTTCTTGGCTCGCGGCCTGTTATTTGGTGCTTACTACAGGGTGAATTATCAAGAACAGAAACTAAGAGGTAATTAATCGAGTCTACTATTGATATTTGAAACTCCCTTGAGGTCTAGACAGCGTAATAGGCCTGGCTGTAGGAGTACTACCCAAGCCATGTGATAGATCAACCACAAGAAGGCTGGCTGAACTACGAAGCGATAGCCCAAGGGCTTCTTTTGAGGCTGGCTGAGCATAGGAGGAAGTTGAAGTCAAGCTCTGGTTACTCTTTCTGAGACATACATGCCTTATTGAAATAGATGCGGGACAACCCTTGTACCTCTCTCCCGTCGTGCATAAGCGAACGTCTTCCCGCTCTAGCTCGCAATAATCTATACCGTAAATGAGATAGAGGCTACTTAAAATGAACAGTCAAATTGACATCATGCAGCTACCCTTGCGGGATGTGATAATGACCCCCCTCCAGCGCAACCCGAGGAGGAGAACGAGGCTGGCTGCCTCTGCCGATTTAGGCAACGCTACATGTCATACGAGGCTCAGCCTGCAGACTCCAAGGTATGTATCGGGGATGAGCGAGAGGTTTCAATGTGGGAACGGTGTCTCTGAGTCTAATGAGCTCGGCTCCCTTGGCTGGCTGGCTACGCCTACCATGGGATGGGGATGGGATTAGGATCCTGAACGACGAGAAGAGATCACAGACGAGCGGCGCATGTAGATGAAAGCTCAGCTACTCAAAGCCCAGTTACTCAAAGCCCAGTCACTCGAAATATAAAAGACTACGACTGCTGTCAACTCTCAAGGCTCAAATCTCTTCTTCTTCACCAGACTCAGAGATAAACCTGCTTTTTGCCAACCCTCCAACTCTCTCTGTGCAGTCAAACTTCTTCATCGTGATCTCTGGCCTCAACTAGCAAAAATGGCACTTCTTCTAGCCCCGTACAACAATGGCATGCGTCTTGGTAAGTTCTCTATCCTTTCGGTCCTCCTCTACGCTTCCTTACTGACGGTTCTCTAGGCCAAGGGTGAGTTTCAACTATCCAAGAGTTCAAGTGACCGAGCTGACTGGAGATGTTTCACCAGGTTCAATTCCTACACGCAGCAGATCTGTATCGACGATGCTGTCGTCATGGACCCGGACCGCGTCGATAACACGGTTACCAACGATGGCTTCACCATGCGCGACCTGAGGTTCGCTATTGGCGGGAAACCCGATGCTCGCGATGGTTCCAACGGCAGCGTTGACGGCGGTGATGGTGTGCTGATCGAGGCGCCTGGCGAAGACTCTTCCCAGGCCCTTGCCCCCAGCAGCAGCTTGATTGCTGCCCGCAGCTTCGCATTCCAGTTTGAGCAGCGAGCCCTTGCCATCAAGAAGCTCATCGAAGAGATTTCTATCCTTGAAAGTGATCTGGAGGACGTCTCCCAGGCTGAAGTCTCTGAGACGAGGCGGAAAGCCGAGCTTCTCGAGAGCAAGAAGGTCAAATTGACGAAATTGAAGATCCTTGAGACTTCAATGGCGCAGCAGTCGGCTGATTCCAAGGGCATTGCGGAAGAGCTCGCCAACCGCGGCCGGAGCCAGGTACGTTTTAGAGTAGGAGTTATAAGCGCCGGCATTGCTGATCCATGGTTCTAGATTGTTACCTACACGTCTCGATTTGTCGACAAACTCAGGTACGTCCATTACTGGCCCCTCGGAAATGGGAATCGCTGACAATGACGAAGCGAGGTCACCGACGACATGAACATCTCCGGCTCACTGTCCATCAAGTACGGCTCTATTGGAGGCTCCGGCAAAGGATCTTTCGTCGACTCGGACAAGTTCAAGGAGAGCGATCTGAACTTCTACATCAGTGTCAAAGTCATCAACCAGTCCATCAACATCAAGGATGCCCTGGTTTACCAAGGTCTGCCTTCTGTCGATGATCAGAACTTCACTGAGATCTTTGGTGACAGCTTCATCTCCGGTACGTTCAATGACCTATCGCAAGTCTTTGGTGATCGGACTGACTTGTTTTCTCTCCTAGGCTTTCTTGAAGGGGGAGAATTCAATGCGCTCGTCAGCATGAAAATCCTCAACCAGGAAAAGAAAACGGCAATCGCAGCCGAGTAAGACAGCCAAGCCATTCTATCAACGGGACCTGGTCCTGTTTTTGACAGTTGAACTGACCATGAGTCTCCATCTAGGGCCAAGGTAGCAATGACTATTGGGCCTGTCGAGGTCAGCGCTGAAGGCAAAGTGAACACTGCCAAGGCAAACATCAGTGCCAACACCGAGACAACTATTCAAGTTGGCTGGTCGGGTGGTGGAAACATCAAGGATGGTAAGGTCTACTCGCTGGCGCGACTGCATACGAGGCTGACGTTATAATGTACAACTAGCGGATGAGCCCTGGACCATCCAGTCCCTGATGGACGCTGCCGCGAGGTTCCCAGACAAAGTGGCAAAGACACCGCAGCGAACATAGTAAGTTTGAAAACCGTCAAGCATGATAGTGGCTAACCGAAATTTCCAGTGCGATCCTCACCAAGTATGAAGGGCTGCGAAGCTTCTTGGCCCTCAAGCCGGGCAAGCTCGCTCCCATCATGTATGAGAACGCTGCCATCTACACTAACGCGCTACTCGACGCCTATATGGACTTCAAGAATGTGAGTGAGATCTTTCTATTCTTTGTTTAACCGCAATGCCTCAAACATAGATACTGACCGCCGTATGCAGATCTACAGGAGTATCTCGACAGGTGTGTCCTCATGTTGAGCAACTTACACAACCCCTCGGAACTAATAATCCATATTCAAGATCTCTTTGACCTTCAGGCAGGAACCAAGGTCTTTGAAAATACAATGAAGACAGGGACCTTGGCCGATCAGACCACGCTTTCCAAGGTAGAGGACGAATCCACGTTCCCTGCTACCTACAAGGGTCTGGACCTCGCACGACGGGCTTGTCGATTCCAGATGATCAAGATCGTCAATGAAGTCGACCGGGTAACCAAGGACCCGAAGGTTGCCGTCGACGAAAATAGGGGGGAGCAGTACCAGAGTCCCATCACGTTCAAATGCCGGCTCCCCGTGAGTCGTCCGAACATGTTTGGCCAGACAAAGACTGACCCGTTGAGTAGAAGATATTGTTTGCTCGAACCCCGCCCAAGGTGCCGATCTTTGGTGGCGAGGACGAGGTCTATCCCCCTCTTCTTGATACGCCATCTGGAGCATCTCCCAACCAAGAGGAGTCGGACAAGGTCAAGTCCCTTGTCGCCGAGAAGGAGGACATCAGTAAGCATCTCCGTCTCGCCTCACCTGTCGGTTCAGACGAGGGCACGCTCTTCTGTAACCTGGACTTCGTCAAGTCCGACTTTGCCCTACTCCAAGTCGTCGTTGAGGTCGCAGATGGTGCCGTTACTGGCATGAGCACCAGATACTCCAATGGACTCGTCACGAGTCTGGGCGCCCTGAACAGTGGCACGAAGCATACCCTGAACCTGCATCCAGAGCACGGAGAGAAGGTAGTGGCTTGCTCTGTTGAGGTTGGGCGCCCGGTTGGTGATGCCTTGGGCAAGGAACGTGTAACGGCTGTCCGCCTGTATTCCAACCGTGGGCCGGATCTGATCGGTCAAGCCGACGGCTGGCAGGCGGCTGTGGACGGGAAAGCTACTCGTGGAGGCCGTGACTTTGAGGGCCTCACGTTGACGCACTTTGATCCTTCCCTTGACCATGGCCATCTCAAAGGCTTCTGGGGAAGAAGCGTCAACACTTCGGTGCGCAAGGGGCGAACTGGCCTCTACCGACTTGCGCCCATCTGGGGCAATGCCAATGTAAGTCACCTCACTACCTAATCTGGACTTTGCCCGACATATACTGACGCGTACTCTCAAGTATGATGCAACTGCCGTTGTTGGACTCCATCCCAGTGGTGACGATGAACACATAAGCCCTCAGTTTGGCAGAGTGATTAGCCTTGAGCAGGGCTGGAAACAGGACATGAACTACAATCTAACCCACGGTGTCCGCTACAGCGAAAGCTTTCCCTCAGCTCCAACGATTATCTACGGTCTTGGCACGTTCGACGTTATCGCACCGTCTGGGCCGATGGTTGGCTGTGAGGCCATCAATTCCACACAGGACGGCTTCGAGATGAGGCTCCTCAGCAAGAACAGCCACGTTTATAACGTCGAGGCAAACTGGTTGACGCTCTCGCAAAATAGCACTTTCAATTTCCAGCATGGCGTGCTTGATACTGCAGAGCTTCCCGGCCGTCTGGCGACGCAGAACGCCAGCTTCCGCATCTACTTCTCCAGGCCGTACAAGGCCCCGCCAAAGATGGCCGTCTGGTTTACCTCCATCGACATTCCCAGGGGCCATCGGTCCTTGAGGACCAATGTGACGAACATTTCTCGCGATGCCTGCACCATCAACATCGAGACTTGGGCGGACCGCCAGTTCGACGGCGCAAAGGTCATGTGGCTCGCATGGGAACCCGAGCACGATGGCAAAAACATCCGCTCCGGGACAAACGAATTCAGGCCTGGCTCGGGCGCTCTCGAAAGCCCCTGGTACAACGGACCGTTCGCCAACCAGCCGGCCGTGTTCACGGGAATCAACCACATCGACTTCTATGAGCAGCACACGAACTTGAGGGGCTATTGTGGGCATAGCGCCGCTACCAAGGAGCTATTCAAATGGCAAGCTGGTACCTGGGGTGACACCAAAATGTACCTGATTGGAATGGTGTGGATTGCGATGGACTGAATGCTGTGCGGACTGTGAGGGAGATTGTTATGTAGGTAGTTTTGTCCATGGTGAAGTCGGCGAGTGGATGGGTCACTGTTGTTGGCTTGTAGAGTTTGCGAGCTTTTGAACCCGAGGGCTAGGAAATGTGAGGATGGAAGAGTCGAGGAATATGGGCTTTAGATTGTCTTTTGTCTTGATACATATTATCTTGGTGTGCACATTGCATCTCTTCCATGGTGTTTTCAACCTCCGGGCACTGGCACTGAGGTGCAGGCGGGGCGGGTGTGTGTAGGTACGTACCACTCGTGCATGCCTGAGGTCCATGAGGTGGGGTGCCTGATGGGAAGCCCGGCCGGTGTGTTTATGGCCCGTGCGCTCCCACGCCCAAGCTGCGTCATCACTCCAATAGCTTGACCATCCATGGACCATTTCGTCGT
>JABFFI010000132.1:0-53219 GCA_013623725.1 Fusarium robinianum | reverse complement strand
AGGGGGGGCCTTTAACTATACTACCTACTTCGTACTACGGAGGGGGAGAACGGAGGAGCACGGGGAGCCTGCCTGTGAGGGTCCCGCGACTCGTCACATATTCCGAAACCTTTTCAGCTGTGAAGGATCCCTCCCTCTCCGGGGCAGCTGGCTGAAGGGGGACAGTAGGTATGTACTTCGTACTCCCCTTCCTACGAAGTACTTACCCTCCCTGGAACCTGGCTCACACGCAAACTCGCCTTGGCGACGGTGTGTGTAGCGGTGCATCGACGTTGGTGGTCGGCCGCCACTTCTTCAGCCCCGGGAATCCCTGGGAAGCGAGATGATATCGAAATGTGATCCCGAGGCTTGCTTCCTTCCTCCATCATGGAGCCTCGTGGCCGGCCGTTTTGGCGAGGTCCACTCAGCGGGAGTGAGAGCGGAACTTTGAGACAATCGGGGGGGGGGGCGTGGGCGGGCGTCCGTCCGCATCTCGAGCCCGTATGTCAGGAGAGTCTTGTGATTGGTCTTCAAGCAGCTCATCTAGGTTGCCGTATCGCGCCCCTCGCCCCTCTTCTCCCGCGTTACCAGAGCTGAGCATCAAGGACATGTCCTTGCTCTCCTTTCCCGGGGAGGAGGGGAGGAGGAGGAAGAAGAAGGAGGGGTTCCTTCAACTCACTCACGCATTGAGCACTCAGCTCTTTTTGACAGGGCTTGTTTTCGGAACAAGTCCCTGTACCATGTACCATCTTAACCTTGTCAAGCGAGAGATTGGCTTACTACCTAGTTCCTAACTGGCCCTAAACAGTCGTACTCCCCTTTGGCACGGCGGGACGGTTGCGACGTTGGGCAAGGCAAGGGGGGGGCTCGTTGAGAAAGGAAAGCTGGGACTTGGACGTAGCTGCTCGAATCTTTCCGGGGGATGCCGAGCCGAAGCCCGATAACACACACACACGGCACGACGTTCAAGGCATGTAACCCTGGGGCTGGTTGCCGGAATTTTTTTCAATTATTTACAGGCCTTGTGGTTAATATACGTGGAGTTGGTGTGTAGGTGGTAGTTGACAACTCGACGCAACGACAAGACAACAGAGACTTAACACCGAGACCAACCGCATGAATGATCCCACTCTTCAATGCCCTCTCTCTCTCTCTCTGGGTTATAAAATGAGCCATGTACTTTCGTAAATTGAAGGTTACACAAGAACAACAATCACATCTCCGGATTCGGCCACCCCCCCTTGTCCAACAAGAACGGTATCGTGACACTCTGCGGATAAGACCCCCCATTAAAGTGGTTCACAAGGGTAAACTGATGATTTCAGGCAATGAATTCGGAGGCGCTTAAATGTTCAAATCCAGCCAAGCCAAGCAAAGCACAGAATGGGACGGACAAACTACTTCCTAACGTCGTCCCCTTTTTTTGATTTTACTACTCCGTACGGCATATATTCCCGATGTGTCGTGTGGCTGGATCGACCTGTCATTTTCAATGGCTGGTCATATCCACTTGACTAGTTGCGATCTACTAAAGAAAATTCAACTCGTTGATCAATTCTTGGGGGGGTTAGTTGGAAGTTGTCGTGGGTGGTCGACCAGCCCAGCCCAGCCCACCAGCCCAGCGTCCACAGCCCTAATAACACCTATAGCAAAGCTGTATTATAGATGGTCTACTTTTTTTTTTTTTTCCACAGAGCTGGGTTGAGAATTAATTCGGCAGATTCGCCAGCCCCGGGGGAGGGAGGGGGAAGATCTTGCCGACTTGCCGACTCGTCCTCCCCTCGTCGATGATCCTGCCACACACCACACCTTTGAAAGCCAAGCTACTCGTTCTCGAAGCCCAGAGGAAACACACACAACCCACGATCCCACGGTATCACAAGGTAGGGGGGGGTTCACAAGGGTTAGGTATCTCGGCAACAATTGTCACTCTGATCATCACTGCCTGTTGTCTGTGCACATGTTCGAAAGAAAGCCTCAACTGTTGCGTTTTTGTCTCATACCCTAGTCTTCGCCCCCAACTCCCAAACAGCCACAAAAACAAGGGACCATCCCATCCTATCCCATCATCTTCTTCTTCATGCCGTCACTGATATCCCACCTATTGCCGCCTGCCCCTTCTCGGGTCCAATGTCCGCCTCCCACTCTAGCCTCTCTCGGACCATGTCCCTCTTGCACCACTTGACCGTGACGATGCCCCAGACAGTCGCCCAGAGGAACGGAACCGCCCAGCTGATTCCGTAAGCGCCTGTCGCGGGGACCTGGGGGATGACGGAGATGACAGTGAGGGGTATCGCCAGGATGAGGGCGGGGATGGACCAGAAGAGAGATTGCACGTAGAGCATCCGCCGGAAGCGCGGGCTGGCCTTGTAGCGGGCAGCCAAGGCCTCTCGGTAGGGCCGCCCGCCCCCGGCATTGACCGCTACCACATCCTCGACGAAGTAGTAGGCTCCCGGTAGGACCTAGAACAATAGCATATGCATGTCAGCCGAGAGGGGAGTTTGGGTACTAGTTACTCCTGTCTTGGGATGGGGAATGCTAGGACTGACCGTTTCCCCCTTGGCAGTCGAGCTGATCCTGAACGGGGCTTTCCATCCCATGTGGTTGTAGAGTGTGATGAGTGCAAGGGAGCCACCGAGGCAATACAGAATAGCGGGAGCAGGCATGCACAGGACCCTCAACCAGACGATATGGGGGGCGCTCCCGACGATGAAGAGCGCGGTGACGACGGTGATGGTCAGGACAGACACGTATGTCAGTATATCGAAGCACCATCGACTCTCAGCCCCCAATGGCCTATAGAACCTCTCCTTCTTGATCAATCGCAATGTGCGGATCGCGAACTCGACATATGTCGGACCGCCCCATATAGTCGTGACGACGGCAAAGATGATCCACCCCTCAACGTCGCCAGCGTAGTGCAAGCCGTAGTAGAGCGCAATCGGGAGGGCTGAAGCGTCGACGAAGACGAGGAAGGCGAATATGAACAGTTTCCATCGCTTCCATCCATGGTGCCAGGTAAACGGTAGCTGCGGCAGCAATTGGGGGTTATCGTCGTAGTATTCCTGGAGATCCTTTGCTCGTCGTCTCCATTCCGTGCGTGTAGCAGCTCTCGAGTCGTAGTAGGCATCGGCTTCAGGTCGTTGGGCGTACGAGAGACTCCTCCGCGGCGCCTCCGAGTGATCCGAACCATTGGTGTGTCGTCTCTCGGGGACATCCAGCGAGGGGTCGAAGCGTACACGTTCTGCGGATGAAGTGGGAGGAGGTCGAGGTGGATGGGATGGACCTATGATACCCGGAGAGTCGGGTGCTTCGGTGGATTTGACCGAGTCGGACTGGATGTGAAGGCTGCCTCGTCGCACCTCGGGCATGATAATCGCGGGTAGGTGGCTACCTATCGAGGGATTCGACGTTGGTGTTTGTAACAGCGGAACCAGTCGGTGATGTTCAAGGCGATGTGATTGCTTTTCGATATAGCCACTCTAGTCAGAGCATTTGGCGGCATGGCCGTCATCATTTGTGATGTATAGGTAGAGAAGAAGATGGGAGGGATAGAGATAGGTAGGTATAGAGGAAGGGAAGAAGTTGGTTGCAGAACTAAGAACGGGAAGTTCGATAGTTTGTGGCGAATTCTTTCGGGGGTCCATCTTCCCTAAAACCAGGCAAGTCGAGAGTTGGTTTGTCATGTGTGGTATCTGACGCGCACTTGTTGAGTGATCACGGTGATCTTTGGATTCCGTCAATCCCGTCAGCTCCGGGACACTCGGGAGCTGTACACGTACATTTCTTAGACCATGCGACGACAAAAACATGCCATCTACATACGTATGGAGCGGCCTACCTACGATTCAGACCAGGTTTTCTTCTGCTAGTGGAGCTTCGGTCGATAGTTGCGGCTTGTTGTTTCTATGGTTGAATGTCACCGGGGACCATCGTTGCGGTGGATGGCTGATGACGTTCCAGCCATGATCGCCAACGACGTCATAGTCGGAAGCTGTGGGAACCGTTTGGATCGGGGAGCTTTTAGTGGGGCAAACCGGCGCCGTTGTCTCCGATCGATCTACCTAGTATCGGGGAAGTGGCAGTCAGTAGTACCTTCCTTGCATACTTAGGGGGGGGTCGGTCGGAGGAAAGAGCGACCCGAGTTGCCGTTGGATGATGGCAAGTGTGAAGTCGAATTAGGCTCACAGAAGGAAGTACGTAAGTAATGTATCTAACTACACACTCCTCAAGCTGACATGATACGGGTCCCTGTACTTTATTGTCAAATCATGTTGGCGAGTTCTCCAATACTAGTTCTCATGTCATCTTGTTTAAAATGTGTTGGTTCTGTATCAACTCCACAACTACCAACAAACTAAACACCAACCAACAACAATCAACTCTTTGGAAAAGACCATATCCATTCGTCTAATAGGTATCACGACCCCCAAATCTCAACAACCGCTAATACAAACACCATAGAAGTAGTTCCCCCAAAGTCAAAGAGTCTATATGCAAGTCGTAATCATCACCCATCCGACTCCCCTACCCTATACCCAATTTTCCTTTCCTAATTTCTCATGAGAGAACTCGACTCTCCAGAACGCTCCTTGTCAAGACCTAGCTCTTGAACAGGACGAGCATTAGATCCCTTTCCTTGAGCGAAACAATTGTCCACCTCGGACCATCGCTCAGGCTGGAGGTAAAAGGCATCTCTCTTCTCCATGGAAACCATACCGATAAAGTCGAACGGATCAGCGACATACATCCACCAAGCCCGCTTGTGCTCCCAGCCGGGACCCATTCGCTCAGTCTTTCCGTCAAAGTCGAGGTACTGCTTGGGGTTGGCTGGTAGGAATCGTCCCGGGTGGATGACGTTCAACCAGTAGGTGTATAGAGCGACGGGGATGGTCTCGAGGACGTAGAGAGGCCACTCGTGGCGGAGCAGGGCCGCGCTCTTGTCGCCGTTTCCGTCGAGGATACTCCGGAGTTGAAAGGTCTCGACGGCGCGGAAGACGCATCGGATGATGATGAGGAACGATGTGCCGTAGAGCATGATGAAGAGGGTGCGGACGTTCTTGGGCATCATCTTGGCCTTGACGCACTTGTGGTGGAGGATGGCTACCATGGCAATAAAGACAACTTCGACGACCGCCTGGAGGACCACGGAGATGGCGATCAAGGTAGTACCCTTGACCAACAGATCCTGGTTGTCTTTGCCTTGTCCCGCCGCGATCCAAGACGCACCGATACCGGTAAACATCTCGACGAGAGCCCCGAGGAAGACGAAGATGTAGACGATGCGGTTCGGGTTGATGATGGAGTGCATAGGGAGGTAGTGCATCAGGCGCCCGAGCGTGTTGTACTCGGCAGCAGAGTAGATGGGGGGAGCCAGGTAGATGAAGATGCTCTGGATCATAAAGAGCGGCAAGTTATCCGTGTCTCGAGTCGACAGCGCGCGGCAGATCCATCCTACGGTATAGGCGACGCCGGCGTAGAACATGAAGAAGGTTACCCTCCAATACTTGTAGCGGCTGAATGAGAGAGTTAGCACTGAAGATCTCTTCTCTTTGGAGGCCACAAGTGTCGAGAGTTGACTTACTTGTTCTGGAAGGCATGGCCGATTGTAGACACTGCTATCAACACCGTGACGATGATTGGGAGGATCTTGTTGGCGTCGTAGCCGTAGAAGTTGTCGGATGTTGCCTCACCCATTGTGAAGGAGATGAGACTGAATCAATCGACAAGACCAACAAGAAAGACCAAATGGAGAGAAAAAAGAGAGGAGGAAAGAAGAAGAATTATATGGTGAAACGGGGTAGCGTGTTTGTGTGTGTGTCTCTGATCCAAGACTTGTTACTGAGTTGTTTCCATTCCAAAGAATTGAAGACAGACTTGCCGACATTTATATCAACGTCGCCAGTCTGGTCTCACCTCCTCCCTTTTTCCCTCATTGAATGGATCATCCTGTATCACAGTTCATCATCGTCGGAATCCCCCCACACGCGATAGTCGGACAGTTAGCCCTCCGATCAACCATCGCCACAAGGTAGAAACAGCGAATAGCTTCATCTTCAACCACCACCGCGAGGCACAACTTGCATAGTTTCCAGGGATCTCGGCGGCGATTTTCGCCAGATTGGGTAATTTGCGTCCCCAGTGACATACGTCAAGTTACCTATGGGATCGCCGTCCCCCCCTGAGAGCTTGCCCGGGAACCGCTCCAGAGAGGCACAGAGGGCATGTCAGCGGCTGAGCGCAACGTCTATCCATACGTGGAGATTGTCAATCCTACTCCGCCTGCTTAAAGCAATATGACGCGGAGAGATGTAGATCCGACGGGTGTTTGAGGTTCTTAGGGCTGAAGAGCTCCTTGTCCTGCGACGACGGCGTCATTGGTTCCTGGGAACCCACAGAGCGCGACGTTGAGCTGCTTTCGGTTAGACCCTTCTGCGCAGGAACAGTCCATTTCTTACTGATTTAACATGAAGGAGCGGACACAGCCTCAGGATGTGTACAGGAGCACAGCCTCTCAGCTTTCTCAACTATGCCACTCAAAGCCCACAGGGAGGGGGTCCTTGAGGCGTTGTTCCTGTTTTTGGTGCCAGTGAGAGGCTTGCTCAAAGTCCCTTTTTTTCCTTTGCGTCTGATTGCGATGGGCGTTACCGGGATGGTCCTCGTCAACATGTAAGACGCCAGGGTATGAGTGCGGAGGCTGGAGACTTGGCGTGAAAACACAGAGACATCTATAAACCAACGGTCGGGAGCTTATTTCCTGTGTCTGAAGATTGATGAGTCTTGTAGATACGATACCAATCGTGTTCCAACTTTGAGGTTCTCGCAAGGTCGAGTAAGAAGACACAGAGAGAGAGGATCGGATCCCCCTCCCCAGCGATCGACCGACCAACCAACCGACCACAACTTTCACATCCCGAAACAATGAGGTCATCACAAGCTCTCCTCGCCCTCCCAGTCCTGGCTGGCTTTAGTCCAGTTCTTGCAGATTACTTGGGCCCAAGCTATCCCCATCCTCGGGACCTCACCACCGACAAGAGCTTCATCTCGAGCGCCTGGGACAACTTCACCACAACCCTCAACAACATCATCGAGAATGCACCCCCCGCGAACCGTGTCAGCCTGTCACCCACCGGCGATCATGGCCCGTTCTCTCACATTAAGCAGCTCACATTCTCCCTGGGCATGTTCTCTATCCACGACCATGAAGCTACAAAGAAGCTGCAGTTCCATTACACCTCTGATGAGGTCAAGAATAGTCCCTTGGGTACTAAGAAGGTCAATGGTGACTCTATCTACAGAGTTCTCAGTGTGAGCAAGCTGTTCACCGTTTACGCTTGCCATCTCAACTTTGACGAGTCCGACTGGAACCGTCCACTGTCAGAGTACTTCCCCCTGCTGGCCAAGACCGCCCGTGAAGCCGATGAGGATCCCATCAACCACGTCCAGTGGGACGAGATCACTCCCCTCTCCCTCGCCGCCGAGATCGCCGGCGTGCCCCGCGACGGATGGCCCTATTCCGCTGGAGAGCTCCTCCTGGCCATGACTGAAGATCCCACCAGCTTTGGATTCCCTCAACTAGACATCAAGGACCCCCTGCTGTCTCAGACACCATGCATCGACTTCAACCCCGAGTGTGGCGAGGACCGAAAGGCCTACATCCAGAGCATGCAGCATCGTCCGCCGACGTTCGAGCCCTGGGCATCCCCGGGTTACTCCAACAACGGCTACCTCCTCCTCGGCCAGGTGTTGAAGAAGGTCACAGGCAAGGAATTCGACGAAATCTACAAGGAGAGCATCTTCGACCCCCTCGGCATGTCCAACTCCAACACCAACGCTCTCCCGAAGGACGAGTGGACCACCTCGGTCATCCCCAGCAATGAAACTTTGTACTGGGAGAACCCGACCGACATCATCAAGCCCTCCGGCGGTCTTTTCTCTACCACCCACGACCTCGCCAAGCTCGGCATCTCCATCCTTAACAACACCCTCCTCTCCCCCAAGACCACCCGCAAGTGGATGAAGCCCATCACCCACACGGCCCGCTTCGGTGCCTCTGTCGGCGCTCCCTGGGAGATCGTCCGTTACATGAACCCTGACAACGGCGCCGTCACCGATATCTACACCAAGGCCGGCACGGGAGGTCTGCACAGTGCCTGGGAGATCCTCATCCCCGACTTTGGCGTCGGCTTCAGCATCCTATCCGCCGGCACCACGAATGCTCGCTTCGCTACCGCCGGATACATCGGCGACCTCATGGTCGAGACCATCATGCCCGGTCTCTGGGAACAGGCCGCCGCCGAGGCCGAGCGCAACTTCGCAGGAACATATACTTCCAAGTCCAAGGACCTCGTTTCCTCCCTGACCATCACCCGTAACACGACGGTGGGCGCACCTCCCGGCCTGACCATGACGAGCTTCACCTACAACAACACCGACGTGATCAAGACCATGACAGGCTTCGTGGGCACCCCTGCCGTGCGCCTCGTACACTCCATCTCGAACAAGAAGGCATCCAAAGTCGGCATGCGGGGGATCACGGATCTCGATGCCCCAGCGGCGAGGGCAGGATTGATCTCAGCCGTCAACACTGCGGACTGGACCAAGGCGGGAGGAGTAACTTTTGGCGGGCTGGACGTTGATCTGTACGTGTTTGATGTGGATGAGAATGGAAAGGCAAAGACAGTGAGCCCTGTGGCATGGAGGATGAAGCTTGAGCGTGATGGGGGTAAATGATGATGATGACTGGGGGAAGAAGCTTCGAACGCATGTTTGGATATTTGGACATAATGACGAACCGTATAGAACATAGGTAGAGTTTAGAACTTGTTTTCATAGCATTCATTGGGTATACAGTACGCGTCCCTATATCGCACAGTTGGGGACATTGGTAACCTATGTGGTGTTTATTATATAACTACTACGCCAAAAGTCTGACAACACCTCCCAATGCGTCACCTGAAATTATCTATATTTTCAAGAGAAATAACTAAGTTTCACTAAATTCAGTTTCTAAATAATATATGTTAGTTATAAGGACCTTTTATGATTATTTAGTATTATAAAAAAGGTAGATTATTATAAAAAAAAATAGGGAGTAATTAATATTAGTACTTTTGGTGTTGTCAGAATTTTAGCATGTCATTGTAGTCCATCAAGTTTGCATAGGTCTGATATCTTTCAGAAGCATGTACATACCAAGTCAATAAACGACAACTCTCATTCGTGGAAAGATGGATTTGGGTTTCAACCTTTTCATGTGTACCTCCGTATATATAAACTTCTAGTGTAAGTGATATAAGAAACTGTGATGGTATCAGCCTCTGTGGTGGCATCTCTCACCTTTCCTCACAAAACAAACACACTACGCAGTAGGCACAAACGCCAACCATCACAAACACAACATACTAGGACCGGGTATCGTCATTCCTCAAAAAAGACATTGTTGGTCCACATCGGGTTGTCTAAAGGCTCTTCTTCCCAGAATCTCACAATCTCCAAGAGCCACCACATCCTCCTCCGACAACAAACAGAGGGCCATGAAGGGGAAGGGGAAATAAAAAAGAAGCCGTCTCGCCTTGATTGCATTTCTCCTAAAAACGTCTCATCCACCATACATGTGCGTCGAATCCAACCAAGAAGCAGAAAGTTGCGACTCTGGTCCCAATAGGGAGACCTATTCCTACACAAAGGAGGCCGCGGGTATTACAGAAAACTTGAGTAACAACAACAACACAATCCAAGGCGACTTCAGAACCCAAGACAAGAGAGTACCTAGGTTCGGGCTTCATGCCTCAACTTAAATGGAAATCTACGGATGCTTGACGTCCGTAATCGAGTTCAACATGCTATTCCTAACTGTTAGCTACCCATGCGCCAACTCGTCTCTTTCAACGTGTCTCTCAAAATCTCCAGGGAAACAAACTCACTGCAAGTTACGATCCCTCATTTCCTTATCGAGGGTATCGATTTGCTTGGCCGTCAATCTCGCCTTACTTATCTGTCATGTCAAACGTCAGCCTTGGTTCAGAACTCGAGCCGACATGACACAAATGAAATCGTGCCGTCGCATCATGCAAGGGGCTTTCGCACCGAAGCAAGTGCCTTTGAGGAATGATCATTAATCTCCTCACCTTCCGCCGCAGCGTCCTTCGCAACATCCTCGTCGCCCTCCTCCGAGTTGGCGAACCGGCTAGCAGCGAGACCCTTCGGCTTCGCCACCGCGGCGTTGGCCTGATGATGGTCACCGTCAGTTTCCGAGTGTCATTCATCTGGAGCAAGCTGCGGAACATACCTTGGCCTCGGCAATCTCGGCATCCTTGACCTTCAGCTGAGCCTCGAGGACTTCGTTAGCCTTCAGCCCATCTTCAACCTTCGCCTTGGCATCCGTGAGCTCGGCCTCGAGGCCGCTGGCCTTGGCCTGGGCTTCCTCGAGAAGAGTGGTCATGCTCTCGTTGAGATCCTTGTAATCGGCCTCGGCTGTCTTTTGCTTCGCCTCGCCCTCGGCCTTCAACGCGTCCGCATCCTTCAGTGACAGCTCTAGGTCCTCCTTGGTGGATGCGATTTGCCCCTGAGCAGTCGTCAACTCGTTCTTGACACTCTCGAGCTCGGCCTGGGCAGACTTCAGCTCGGCTTCCGCAGAAGCGGCAGCATCCTGGTGGGCCTTGTTGGCTGCTGCGAGTTCTTCCCGCAGTCCGTCGGCTACTGAAGTGTCAGGCTTGACGTTCTTGGCGGCATCGAGCTCGGCGAGGGCTGTGATGCGTTCCGTCTTCTCTTCGGCAAGCTGGTGACCAAGCTGCTCACTCTCCTCTTCGGACTTTTCGAGAGACTCGCGAGTAGCCCTCAAGGCGGCTTCAAGCTCTGCATTGGCGGCAGTCAGCTGAGCCACCTTGTCCTCCAAGGTCGTGTTGTTGTTCTTGTAGTCGGCCATCAAGTCCTCAATCGCCTTCGTGTGGTTGACGGTGAGCTCCTCCAGGTCCTTCTTGGCGCTCGCACCCTCCCTCTTCATCAGTTCCATCGCCTCCGTGTTCATCGTGACGAGCTTCTCCACCTCAATAGTGTGCTGCTCGTCGAGCTCGAGGCGAGCTAGGTCCATGGCCTTCTCGCTCGCGACCCGGACGTTCTCAGCCTCATCCTTGGCAATCTCTAGTTCGTTCTTCAAGGCGGCCAGCTCGGCTTCGTGTCGCTTCTCGTTTTCTTCGTTGGCACCCACAAGTTGCGCCTTCAGGTCTGCCAGCTCGGTGGCGTGGGCACTATCACCAGCACTCTTCGCAGCCTCGAGCTCGGCCTTTGCCTTTGCCAGTTCCTCGGCGCGCTCCTTCTCGCTTGATTCCTTGAGAGCCTCGAGTTCCGCCTTGAGCTGGGCAACCTCGGCGGCATGGGCACTGTCGCCGGCTTCTCTGGCCACGTCCAGCTCGGCCTTGAGATTCGCAATTTCAATCGCATGGGCAGTTTCCCCGGCATCCTTTGCCGTAGCAAGATCCGACGCGTGAGTTGCGGCAAGCTTCTCGGTTTCCTCCTCTTGCTCATGCTTCAAGGCCTCCAAGACACCAGCGTGGGCGGTCTTGAGGGCCTCAAGCTCACTGGCAAGCGTGGACTCGCCTTCGGTCTTCAGCACCTCCAGTTGCTTGGCATGGCTCTCTTTTAGACCGTCAATTTCGCTAATGCGAGCGTCCCGGTCGGCGCTGGCAGAATTCTTGGAAGATTCGAGCTCCTCGGCATGGCTGGCACGGAGTGCGTCCAGGTTCTCCTGATGCTCGGCCTCCTTGGCTTCAAGTGCAGCAACGGCGACGGCGTGCTCCTCCTTGGCAGCTTCTAGGGCCTTGGCATAGTTCTCAGCAGCCTCAGAAGACGAGGCCTTGAGCTCGGTGTGCTGGCCCTCAAGTTCGGTGTGCTGGCTCTCAAGCTCCTCGAACTTGCGCTTGAAGAAAGCGTCGCCTCGAAGGGCCTCGATCTCGTTCTCAAAATCTTGAGAAAGGCTCTTCATGCGCTCATCATGCATTTCCTTGAGCTTGGAGATCTCCTCCTCCTTAGTGGTGAGGGCACTCTGCGTCTCCTCGCTCTGTGCCTGGAAGTTCGCGGCTTCCTCCTTGGCCCTGGCAAGCTCGTCCTTGGCGGAGAGGAGCTCAGTTTCCTTCTCAGTCAAACTGGCTTGAAGCTTGCTGATTGCCCCATCAAGGGTTTCGATCTCGGCCTTGGCGGCCTCGGTGGCCTCCTCAGCAGCCTTCAGGCTTGCCTTGGCTTCAGCAATATCCGCTTCAAGAGCGGAGATCTTTTCGGTATGAGCTTCCTGCTCAGTCTTGAGCTTCTCATCACTGGCAGACTCCAGAGCGGACTGGGAGGCCGTCAACTCGTCGATCTTCTTCTGTAGCTCGGCAATGGCGGCCTCATGGGTGGACTTGAGATCCTCAAGCGCGCTCTCATGAGAAGATGCGTCCGCCTGTCCCTTGTTGAGCTCCTCGGCATGCTTAGCCTCTAGCGCCTCGATGGCAGATGCCTTCTCGGCCTCCAGGGCTGTCTTTAGCTCGTCGATCTTCAAAGCATGCTCGGTAATGGCCTGTTGAAGGGCTTCTTCGCTAGACTTGACCTTCTCATCAGCCTGAGCCTGGGCCGTCTCGAGTTCCTGCTTCAGCGACTCAAGCTCTTCCTTGGTAGCAGAAATATCGGCATTGAGCTGCTCCAGCTCAGCCTGAGCGGCTTGAAGTTTCTCATTTGCTTCGGAAACTTGGCCTTCCAGGACGGCTACAGCCGACTCATGTTCGGTCTTGAGGGCTACAAGCGCCTCGTCGCCGTCGTGACGGAGCTTCTCTTCAGATTCATGCGCGCCAGTCTCCTTTTGAAGCTGGTCGTTGAGCTCGGCAATCTTGTCTTCGGACGACTTGACCTCAACCTTGAGCGCCTCAATTTCCGCCTCACTCTCGGTGACCTTGGTCTTTAGCGCCTCGATCTCCTTCGCAGCCTCTGCAGAGCCAGAGACAGACCGAGTAGCGGTTCGCGGAGCGCCCAGGGAGGGGCCCGAAGTAGAGAGTCGCTTGCGGGCGTCGCTAGTCGGGGTCGTAGCTGCCGATCGAGCAGCAGTGGTCCTCGTCGCCGCCGTCGGGCCATGGCCGATGGGGGCTCTGGAGGTGGTAGTCCTGGGGGTGGTGGAGCTTGTCGCAACACCGGGTCGTCGCGCGGCAGTGGTAGAGCTGGTGGTACCTAGTGTTCTCCTCTCAGTCGCCTTGCCAGGGCTGGACATGATGGAGCTCGTTCGGCGGGCAGAAGTGGTGGAAGTGGTCGATTTCTTTTCATCCTCGCTGGCGCTCACGCTGGGTCGGCTTCGGTGGCTCGAGGCGGAGGTCGACGAGGTTGCTGTTCTCCGGACTCCAGTGGCCGGGGGTCGCGTCGGCGGCTTGCTCAGACCGCCGGGGGCACGGGTGCCGGCGGTGGCAGACTTGGTCGTAGTGTGTGCACCGGGGCGACGATTGGCAGTCGCAGAAGAGGTAGCGGTTCCGGTCCGCTTGAGAGTCGGCTTGGACTCGCCATTCTCCTTAGCTGGCGTCTGGGGGGATGCGGGCGTAGTGGCCTGAGGGCTCTCGGGTTCGGCCGCAGGAGCTTCTGAGGGAGCTGCGGGGGCAGCCTCCTCGTGCTGGACGGCGTCGACGATCTCGGGCTCAGACATGGTGCTCGGAAAGAGTTTTTGGGGGTATCGAAGGTGAGTTTTCTGGAGGATAATGGGGGGAGTCAGCGGCAGGAAGAGTCGAGGTTGGCGACTGGTCCAAGAGCTCCAGCAGTCAAAGCTTGCGGTAGTCAAGAGTCGGACGACGCCAGCGCGACACTCGGTGAAGGATAATTCAGGAAAAATAGTCCGGAAACCCACAAGGCCGGAATATGGAGCCCTGGGTCAAGGGTACGAGGGGGAATTGGTTGTGGTTAATCTCACCTGTCTGTACGTATGTAGTCCCCTTTTTCTCTCCAGCAAAAACCACGCTCAACTGCGCGTGGTCGCGGGCTAGCTCGAGAGACTTGCTTGATGAAGAGGGGGATATCGGCGTCAATAGGAACAGCAGTAGTGAGAGCAAGGTAGCAATGCGCAAAGCACCAAACGCGGTCAAGACGGCAATGCAAGCTATATGTGAACTGCTTCCTTGCAAGGAGATGTGAGAGAGGGAGAAGAAGGGGAGGAGGGAAGCAGGTAGCTGTCTTTGGATGGGCTCAGGAAGGAAGGGATATTAAACAGGGGTAACGTGCCTTGCTACCCTGAGCTATTAGTACGAGGTACTCCGTATCTGTACCTTTCCAATTGTTCACGAAGGTAAGGTAGGTAGTGGGGCTGGACGGGCTCTTATGGTGGATCCGTTCTGGCGCATTGTTCACTGTGGCCGTTGTCCCTCGGCCCCTAACGGTCCCTGTATTGATGTCCCCGGGCCCCCTGAATAGCCACCACTTACAGGGGACCGGGCCTCCCCGTCTGTCCCGTCTAGTGTCCGCCGACCGCGGGGCTGGACATCCCGTCCATAGGCCACCCGGCGGTTGGTCGGTTGGTGCATGTGGCTTAGATGGACAGGACAGGCTGGTTCCTGGGGAAGGGTTACGGAGTACGGAGTACGGAGTACTGACCGACGAGATGAGAGAGAGACGCGTCAAGGAGTTTTTGTCAAAGGGATGTATCAACGACGACCACGCACCCAATGAGCCTGTCTGTCCTAGGCAAGTTGCCTGCTTGCCCGGTAGCAAATCCCCGGTTACAGAACATGCGAACCAGCCTCTATGCATGCAATGCAATGCGAGCCACCGCTCTCTTTGTTCTGTTGCTGACTCCATTTCTTACCTACTTACGCTACATCCATCCATCCATTCGTCCATCCATCGAATCTCCCTAGGTACTACGCCCTCCGTGTTCGCATTGGCGCACCAAGCGGCACACAAAGCGATATCCCTCTTCTCTTCGTCTCAATCAAAGCCATCAGCGCACGAAGAAAACAAAACAATGAATAATTTCCCCAAGTGGCTGGCCTAGTCAGAAGAGAACGCGCTTCAGACGCGTCAAAACTGTCAAACTAACCTGACTAAGAACAAAAGGCCAAGTTTCGGTAAGGCGGTCTGGCTGTCGCCGAGCTTAACCGCATCTAGCAATAATACATTTCACAGCTTGAGCTCTCGACTGTCTCTCTCTTCCTTCTTACCTATTCGTAGGTATTCATCCACCCGCAAAAGTGGCTGGACCCTGGCACTCGTTCCATCCAATCACACATTCTCCAGCCACTTCTCGCACGATCGACATTTTGTTGGCGATTCAATCAAGGTAATCTGATGTAGAAATGTCGGACGCTGCGCCCAACCTCTTTGTTGGCCCATCCCCATCCCACAACCCACCCACAGGACAAGTACGGGGTAGTTACGTGGGCATGTATGCGCTGGCGGAACCAACCCAAGGCTCATGCACATGTTCCTTCGAAACAGGCGTGAATGGACAGGTGTGATGTGATATGATATGACGCCGGCAGCCGTTGATGATGTGGCACGGTATCGTTGGCACCATGTCAACTCGTCGAGATTCTGAGACGCCCTAGAGAGTCAATGAATCACTCTGCGCTCGCCTAGTTCATGCAAAAAAAGCCGGTGATTCACATTGCCGACCCAAAAAGTCTAGGCCACGATAAACGAAGTGCAAAATGCCCGAGATCTAGCCTCGCTCTGCCTACCAATCCAACTTGCCGCTATTGCGCGCTCAGCTCATCAATCATCCGCAGGGTATCAATCATAGAATATGGAGAAAAGGGCAAACCAGCAAAAAAGAGACCCAGGATCCGTCGCTACGACCATCAGGCGTTTGCTTCTTCTTCATAGCACCATGCGGGTGGGGGAATACCAGCCTCCTTCAACTTCTCTCGAGCCCGTCGCCTCAAGGTTCTTGCTCGTTCCTTCAACTCGGCAACGCTTCGCCCGGGAATCATTTTCGCGACTTCGTGAAAATTTGGGTTGAGCGAGTTTCTAATCGCTGCAAGAAGCCTCTCGTCCTCCCAAAAGTACCACCCACCATAGGCCTTGAAATAGCCCATTCGCTGTGTCGATTCGATAAATCGCTCCATTTGACGGTCTTGGGCGTCACGGACATCCTTGTCCCTCTTCTCACGGGCAATGAGTGCCGCTTCGTCTCTCTTCCTTGCTTGCATCTGCCTTTGAGGCTCAGTCCCCATCTGTTCCAGCTGCTTAATCGCCTCCGAGAGCACCAGCCCAAGCTCTTTGAGAGCAGCATTTGCCCTTTCTCGCTGCTGCTCCATCTTTTGCAGATTTTTCTTCTCGTCGGTTGCGGCATTACTGGCTCGCCTGGTTAAATCGTCTTGTAACCTCCCTGCCATCGCTGCGTACAATCTCTGAATCCAACTGTGGACTCGTACCAGCTGTTGCAATGTAGTTGACGTGAACTCGCCTTCAGAAGGCAGGCCTGGTTGACCATCCTGGAACGAGCCGGCGCCACCAACCATGAACGCCGCCTTCAGTGTCAGCACAAGCATAGGAATGATCCAGCTACTCAAGGCCTTGACGGCTCTCGTGCCCCATTTCCGCCGCTCCTTGTCGTCCTCGGACCTGCTGACCTGCTTCACAATGTCGGAGCTGACTTCTCCAACTAGCCTTTCCACAGTGTTAATTGACCTCTCGAAGTCGCCCCAGTGTTGGTGCAGATGGTTTCTCTGGGCTTTAAGGTCGGGTGCTTGCGGAATCTCCTGGCAGAGACTGAGTAAATGATGGAGTTGGGTGAATAATATTCTTGATCGTTCCGGTTTGATAAGCCCCTTGTGTTGTTCCCACCAGGGCGCCCTGTCTTCTCCATCCGGTAAATAGAAGTCTTGCTCCCATTTACGCTTCCCCGCCCAGGCCGCATATTGCATTGCCGAGAACAGCTTTCGCACGAACTGGCTTTTGACTTTGACGGAGATGGGTGATTCTGACTCATGAGGTGGTTCAATAAGAAGCGAGTCATCAGCCTCGAAAGGTTGCTCGTCCTTGGCATCATCTTCGGCATCGCTCTCACTATCGTCCTCGGATCCGTTGAATTCGTACTCATCATCTTCCAAATCGAGATTGCGAAGCTTCTCCTGGTCCTCTTTGGTCAAGTCGAGTATCGTGGGCCGTCCCGTGTCGGTTTGTCGTGTGGTACGGGGCTTCGGGGGATAGGAACCAAGCTCCTCTGATGCCTGCCTTGTGGCTCGGTAAT
Organism: Fusarium robinianum; assembly: GCA_013623725.1. NCBI lineage: Eukaryota > Fungi > Ascomycota > Sordariomycetes > Hypocreales > Nectriaceae > Fusarium > Fusarium robinianum. The sequence continues at coordinate 36,046 of JABFFI010000132.1, read as the reverse complement.
TAGGCTCGCCATACGAAGCCTTTTTACTTTGCCGTCGCCTCCCTCTTCGCTGTGTTGACTGGAGCTGTGTCGATTTGGAGGGAGTGGGTTGTGATTGGGCGTCCTCATCCTTCTCTGTCTCCTGATGCTCTTCTTCATCCGCAGAGGGATTTACAGCAGCTTCTTCTGGCTCATTTTCCACCTCTTTCTCAGTCCCAAGGTCTTGTGACGCACGGGAGCCGGATTCCGGCTCCTGATCTTCATTTGCGTCCACAACAATTTCAGTCCTGCCCTCGTCTCCAACATCGTCCGCGCTTTCTTCGGGCCTGAGTTGAGGAAGCCCACGAATGCGATCGCCGTCGGGAAGAATGGCTTTGTTGATATTTTGGAAGAAGCCCAGTTCTTGGGGCGCCGATTCGTCGTCTTCGTCGTGCCTCGCTTCAGGTTGTGCCTGTTCCTGTTCCTGTTCCCGTTCCCGTTCCTGTTCCTGTTCTTGTTCCCCCGTTTCGATCCTTTGGCGTTTAGCAGGTTGCGCCTTGGGGGGGCGCCCGCTTCGTCGCCTCTTCCTCGCTGGTAAAGCGTCCATGAGGGTGGCTTCGGGGTCGCTTTTCAGAGATCGTAGCCAGCGGCCCGTGTTTGAGGTGGTTGACTTTGTTGTTTTGGGAGAAGCGAGGTCTCCTTCGGTGAATATGCTCGATACCGTGGCCGCGGCTTTCAGTGAATTCCGTGTTTGCCTCGGTGTTTTTGATTTTCTAACGAACATCGCCGCTTCGGCCGTGGCCAGTCGCGTCCTGGGAGCCATGGCGGACCGTTTGTAGGTTATTACGTTACGCGTTGTAAATTTTTGAGGCGCATTACCGAAAAAGTAGGGAGATTGAAGTTGCGAAAAACAAACTGGTTGCCTTTGTTTCGAACAATTGAATCAATGCTGGGACGTTTGCGACGATGGCTCGCGTCAGAAGAGGGTGTAAGGTGCTGGGTCGCGTTGAGGATGTGGGGCAAAGTCATGGGTTCTAGGTGCTAGGTGGTACCTAGGAAAGTAACCCCACTTGCCGACATTCTGAGTGGGAGGATGGAAGGACCTAGGCATGACATCAGTTCCTGGAGCTTGAAGAAGCACATTCATGAGAGCATACAGAGCATACCTACTTACCCAGTAGGTACCTATAGAAACAAATCAACATGGATTAAAAAGGTCTTTCTTGATCACCAAGGTTCAGTTTTTCCTTCATCACTTACCTAACTTATCTTGATACCTCCTGTTCACCCACCGTTCCGTCCATTGGCAGAGCTCAAGTTTCCATTGGCAGGAGCTCTCAGAGTCCCAAGCTCTCAGGGTCAGGGAAGGTAGGTACCTACCTAGTAGGCACCACGCACCAGCAAAGAAACAGCTGACTAAATTCCCAAGCATCAACTTCCACCACTTCAGGTTCAACTCCTTCTCGACGTCGCACTTACACACGCACATCAAATCAAGCCAGGAAACTGTGCAAGAAAGCCTGCCCCTCAGGCCATCTTATACTCTCGTAAACGTCACAGCAAATTCAACACACGAGTATCACAAAGGCCACTCTATTCGCCTAGAGAAAAAAGGAAAAAAGAATAAAAAGGTGGTAGGCATCCCAAGTCAGGAGACCCGACCATGGCGTTAGCTGCCCCTCCAAAGCCTCCAACTCTCGAGGTCCTCGACCTCACCACTTCACTACCCGCCTTCACCAAGCCCTCCAAGCGCATCCACGAGGGCCCCGACGTCACCCGCTTCCTCACCAGCCTCGCCTACCGCGACATCTGCATCTTCATCCTCCAGCTCAACCACGCCCTCTGTCCCCGCAACCAGTCCGCATCACCCCTCCCCCGCACCTTCCCCCTCACATCCAAGCCGCCCTCCTCGCCCGCCATCCAGCAGCTTCAGACACTCCTGTCCAAGATTGAGAGCTTCATCGATGAGGCCCCACCGGACCCTGGCCCGCGCAGGTTTGGGAACGTGAGTTTCCGCAAGTGGTATGCAATTCTCGAGGAGCACCTGGACGACTTGTTAGATGATGGTCTCCTTGGTGAGACACTGCAGCTTGGCGAGGGCAAAGCAAAGGAGGAGGTGTCGAACTATCTTTTGGGGGGTTTTGGCAGCGTGCAACGACTAGACTACGGAACCGGCCATGAGCTTAGCTTCATTGCCTTCCTGGGATGTCTTTGGAAGCTGGGCTATTTCAAGGGAGAGAACCTCGGGGGTGAGGTTGAACGTGAGATCGTCCTCAAAGTCATCGAACCGTAAGTCGACCGACCCTTTGCTATCTTGACTAGATGGACATGGCTGACTGTATCAGATACTTAAAGGTGGTGAGGAAGCTGATTCTAACATACACACTGGAACCTGCTGGCTCTCACGGCGTCTGGGGCTTAGACGACCACTCCTTCATGCCGTACATCTTTGGCTCGGCACAGTTCACCCGCCCTATCAACGACAGCGACCCTATGCCGCTCGAAGGGTCTGTCAGGGGCGCTCCCAAGCCTAGCGATGTTACCAAGGCCACCATCGTCGAGTACCAGCGCCAACTAAACATGTACTTCTCCGCCATCGGCTTTATCAACGACGTCAAGACGGGCCCGTTCTGGGAGCACAGCCCCATCCTCTTCGACATTTCGGGCATTCGGGAGGGCTGGGGCAAGATCAACAAGGGCATGATCAAGATGTTTAATGCCGAGGTCCTCTCCAAGTTCCCCGTCGTCCAGCACTTCCCCTTTGGCTCTCTCTTTTCGTGGGAGGCTGACCCGGATGCTGCGCCCCCGATGCAGAGCGTCCATATGGCGAATCAGCCAACCATGGCAATGCCGGGCCCCCCTCCTTCGGGTGCCGGGACAGCTGCGCCGTGGGCTCAAGCTGCGAGGATGCCCGCCCCTCCGGGTCCCGGAATCCCGTACACACGAGTACCGCCTCCAGGGCCGCGAACGGGAACCCTGGGCACAAGGCCTAGCCCAGGTGCCCCACACGACCCAGCGTCTACCGGCGGGCAAATTACTATCACTAAAGCACCATGGGCGAGGGATGGCTAGCAGGTTACACTGGACTCGAGATAGTTGGGTTGACAAGGAGACACAAGCGCACAACACGAGGCGGGGAACAAGTAGGATGGAGAGAGCATTCGAGCATTAGATAAAGAAAAACAGGGTATAGACTTGAAAAAAGCACGTCGCGACACTCCTCTTCCCTCCAGGGTATCCAGCCAGCTGCTAGCAGAAATAGAAACGAGACCAGATCAAAGTCTGGTCAATACAGAACGGCGGCGGGCAAACCTTCCCACTGCCCAGATATCGCAAGCTCATTAAAAACCGGGACGCGTCTATGCAAACCCCTTGATCCAACGTCTTGCTCGCCCGAACAAGAGAACCTTGCCGAGGACACAAGTCTGTACCATGGGTGGGAACAAGTGAGCCTTTAGGAGGTAGCGGCAGGAGCGGCAGGAGCGGCAACAGGGGCGGGGGCAGGAGTAGGCTCGGCGGCAGCATCCTTCTTCTCCTCCGTGGGGGCCTCCGTGGCGGTCTCGACAGGGGCGACGGGGGCGGCGACAGCAGCAGCGGGAGCCGGATCAGGAACGGCAGCCGGGGCAGGAGCCGGGGCCGGAGCCGGAGTGGTCTCCACGGCGGGGACAACAGCCGGGGCGGCCTCCGTCTTGGCAGGCTCTGTAGGGGCGGCAGGTGCCGTAACGGGAGGGGCTTCAATCGTGATAGGTTCTTCTACCAACAAAGTTAGTCGTTTCCTCTCATAATGGTATTTGCCGAGATCAGACGTACGAGGGGCAGCCAATTCGATCCTGGGGGGCTCTGTAGTCACAGGAGCAGGTTCAGGCTTAGGCTCGACCTCGGGCTTGGCTTCATCCTTGACCGGCTCAGCGACAGGAACAGGTTCAGCTAAATGATATGTCAGATACTGAATCAGGGGGCCAGCTTGTTGATCTAAACGTACTCGCCGGGGCGGGAGGAGCAGCCTCAGTCTTGGTGGGCTCTGCAACAGGGGCAGTGGTCTCGGCAGGCTTGTCCTCAACAGGAGCAGCAGGAGCAGCAGGAGCAGGCTGTGTCTTCTCCGACTTTCTCCTGAAAGCAGCCTTGAGCTTGGCCTTGAGGTTATCGAGGGCGTGAAGAGCTGGTATAACCGTGTCAGCGGAAATGATTCGGGGTGCAGCGTTGGAGCCCCAGGGGGGTTTGCCAGGTGGACGTAGGCGTGGATATTGCGATCGCGAGGGGAGACTCACGGATTCCGGGCATCTTGACTAATACGGGAATGTGGTAGGAAAGTAGGGGAGAAAGGTCTAGAGATTGGCAATCGTTAGCCGTGAATGTTTTGATTTGGGAGATGACCTGTCTTCGGCATCGGCCTGGGGGGTATTCGGATGCGTGCCGGGCAGCGAGGAGTCGCTGAGGGTGAGGTGACGGATTCAAAATCCTACTAACAGAGGCAGCGGGATAGACGTACCAACGTTGGATAGATAGAGCAGCGAGGCGACCAAGAGGTTCGATAGGTGCGAGCCGTGACGGTTGGATGGAGGGAGAAGTTCGGGGAGGGAGAGTTGAAAGGAAAGAAGAGAAGTAGGTCCAGAAGGGGAGGAGGAGGGGGGAAACAAGGGGTGGAGATGAGTTTATTGGGGAGGAAGGTGCCGCGCTGGCTTGGGGTGTGGCACCTAGAAGAATAATCTGGGACACAGGATGGGGGAGATGGGGGAAGAGAAATGGGAGCCGGAGATGAAACTCGAGGGAAACAGACAGACGCTTTGGTTGTCTGTCAGCCCTGAAGCAGTGACTCCGAAGGAGGAAGCTCCCCCGGCTTTGCGGGCTGTCGTCAGTGAGTGGCTCGGCAGTGGTCAGCGACTCAGGGACCTAGGGAGGTAGGTACTTTGACACCTGTACTCCGTACTCCACATGTACTCCCCCAAACGAAGCAGACAAAGGGCTCCCTCCCTACCTAGGTCAGTAGGTACTTCCAGTAATTATGTCTGGGTGGTGGATATAGAGATGGACGTTGGTGGTAGCGGCACTCCGTAAGGATAGTGAATGCACGACGGCGGGAAGCTCCAAAATCTGGGCCACTGAAACGACTAATAATATCCTCGAGGTGAAGTACCAAGTTTGAGACCACAGGCAATTTTACCCACCCACCCTGCAGTGAGAGCACGTCAGTTTTGAGTGATTGGGGACCTGTAATCTTGCATCCTTCCACCCGCTGGTCAGACAACGACTGACGGGGACCGGACCCTGAGGCAACGTGCTTGCTGACGTAGGTACCAGAGGCGAAGCGCCCAACCCAACTCTCCTTGACGACTCAGACAACAGCGGGCGGTTACATGATAAATGTCAGAGTAGGATGATTAAAGGGGGATGCAGAGCATAACTACATGGAGGAGTACCAATGTACATATGAAGGAGGTACCTACTAGTACCTACCTAGATACGGAGCACCCAGGTAAACTACCGAAACGAGCTTGAGCTGCAGTGGGTGATTAATTAACGGAATGATTGGCTTTGATTAAGTATAGTATGTAGCTTTCATGAACCCATGGCCAGCTGTTTCGCGCGCGGTGCCCTTCCTCTACTTGGGTAGGTACTTGGGGTAGTATTGCAGAGCAAACTTGGAGGCCTGCTGAAGTGCGGGACTGACGACAGCATGCATCTACCTATTCTCATGGTGTCTGTCTGTCACTTCCATGAGGTGGGTGGTTCGAGGCACGCAGAGGACTCAGCTCAGTCGAGGTCCTCCCCACTCTAAACCCCATGCCGGCCAGTACTGACCTAACCTAGTCCATACTAGCCCCCCAATTAATCAATCAACAAAACCACCACAACATACGGATAAGCAAACAGCAATGACTCTACTCCGTAGTCTTGGCTAAATACTGTATACTGTGTCTGCCTGACTACAATGTTGACAGACGCTCCAAAAATTCTCTGTTTACTCCCATAACAAGAGTCAGTCCTTGTCGGCACGGTGAGACAACTCGTATCCCTCTGCGAAATTCTAGACCCCAAGTGGGGACAGCCACAGACAAGCAACCGAACACAAGCTAGTCCCTTATCAGACCTATACCTCCACTGTTAGTGTGAGGTCCCCCAACTTTGGAGCTGTTAGTGCAATGCCACCCCCACGATAACACAGAAACGTCCATCGATGCCATCGCCTTTAATAGTTGTCAAGAGTCACGGCATTTTCAATGTTTCTAAACATCACCTCATTGATGTATTCGTATCCTCTCAGCCAGCCAGTTTTCAACCATCTCTTCTCCCTCGTCGCTGAGTTCCAGTGTTGGCCTCTCCTCCCCAGCTTCTCTCACTTTGATCCTTCGCTCCACCTCGTCCTCTAAGCTATCCATCTCGTCGTCCCATCTCTTTCTCTCCAAGAGCTCGACTCTTTGGACGCTCCGCCGCATCATCTCTGTCAGCTCTATCGCCTGGTTCTCCAGACTATTGCCCCAGGACCTGGTGGCCCTTACTTTCTCGCCATCCTTGTTAATCCGGGCTGGACGAGAGTCGTACAGTAGCAACGTCTGGGGGATTTTGAGCGTCGATTGGCGTGGCGGGTACATGAGGCGCGATTTACGAGGTGTCTTCTGTATCATATGCATGGCGTGAGGGTTAGTCAGAACCTCGAGAGCCGCACTCTCTTCTTCCGACAGCACATATGATGTCGGTACATTGAGGCCCGGGTTGTGGAAGAATAGGCACGGGCTCACGAACGGATCGAACAAGTCCGCCGGGGCCTGAAAATATACCGGTAAGCGTTCCTGGAGGTAGTGAAGATAGCTACCCTCGCTGAGGCGAGTGGGGGTTGCGCTCATCGCCTTCTTGAAAGGTCGATTTATTGGGTGATCTGGGAAAAACATGGTCCAGTTGTAGACCCCATTGTAAGTCACAAGTCCTCGGACAGCGAACCTCTGATGTGGGTAGGATTCGGTCAAGGCCAGTGAAGTGGCCAAGCTCGACCCAAGGTGAGATCCGTAGACGAATATGTCTCGTCGCCGGTAACCTTCTGGGGCGAGATTCGCAACCAGCCAGGAGTAGGCAAACAGGACGTCATGGATGGGCATCGGCCAAACACCCTCAAAGGGAGGAGGTTCAGCCAACGTCGGGTCGACTGAAGTCCATCGATAGTTGATGCTTGCAACTTGTCTCTCTTGAAGGAACTTGGGTAGCGGCGCAGGTGAGCCATCAGTTGACGGGAATGCAGGAAGATGCACAAAGAGGGGGGAACTCAGTTGATGAGTAGCAACATTATGCAGGCTAGGGCGATATGGTCAGTCCTCGAATTGCTTCGTAGATGAGTGGAAATGGTGTACTCAATGGTGACACTACCCGCCGTTCTGCAGCTTATCGCGACGCGCTCATGATTCTGGGAACTGAAAGGCCTGCGTGATGAACCGGCAGTATGAAGGGCGAGAGGCCTATGACGGACAGAACCAAGCCTACAACGGAAGCATCCTCGCATGCTGTTATGGCATAACAGTATGAAGGGCAAACCACACTTTGACTAGGTAGGTAGGGTAAGGTAGCTCAATTTCCTTGGAGATGGAAAAGAGAGCGTGAGGGGATTTGGGGCACTGCTGAGCCGTGCCGCTAATAGTGTGTGGAAATAGCCTCTTTCAAGTGCTACTTTGTGATTGCGAGGGGAGATGAATGTGTCAAGTGAATAAAAGAGACAGGTTTTGAAGTGGCTGATCGGTGAGGGTCCAGGCTACGGGTGTGTGTTCTGTGTGTGGCCTTGTCGTTGGTTGGTAAAACGAGACGGGAGGCGCGTGGAAATGGATCTGGAACTAGGCAGGTTGAAAGACATGAACGAAGGTACCTGAGGTACCCAGGTACTGTTTGTCCCCCGTAAGGCAGGTACCTACCTGGGAACGCAGCTAGCGCTTGCTGCTGTCCAGCGAGATCAGACCAATTGATTAGTCTAATAGAGTGACACCAATGACAAAGGGAAAACGGGTCTAGCAAGCCACGAAGTAGGTACAGCGGGTATGTAGGTTACTTGGTTACTCAAGACGTTTATGAACCTGCATTATCATTGACATTGAGGGCTTAGTAGGTAGGTAGTTATTAAGTACTTTGTATCAAAGTCCCGTCGGAATCGGCTACCGCGGCATAGTGTACGATGTAGTGCCAAATATCATGGCCATGACATTTGGCGAATTTCCAGAAATTCTCGTCTTTTTCAAATGCAAATGCAGCGACGTCATTTCTGCAGCTCCCCGCGCCAAGCTTCCTTGAACGGATGCATCACTCCTTCCCGCCTTCCGAAGTTGAAGATCACCAAGCAATTGCCAAGACTACCTACCTACCTTCCTACCTTCCTAGGTAAGCAGGGCTCTTCCTACATGGGCAAGACAACCCAGGTTCCTCCTACTCTCTATTGTCTGTACCCTTTTCACTTCCTTCACCTTCTTCATATTCGTCTCTCAGGAAAAGAGGGAGGAATTCTCTCGGGGGAGACCTAGGCCAGAAGGACCTGAGCCAGAAGGACATCTCATCCCTCAATGAACGACGGAGACCTTGGGGATAGAATCGACCATGAGGCCGACATTATTGAAGAGACCATCGTGGCTGGGAAGCGCATTGAGAATGATGACGCTCACCTCGCACCGAGGTAAGTGACACTTGAACATCCTCGCACTCATCAATTCAAGCCATAGCTATGTCGTGTCCCTCCTGTCTAACATTGTCAATCCCCCTGCTTACAGCCGATGGTGGTTCGCATCTTCGGCATTCCCAATGATAGCTGGCACCCTCGGCCCTATCGCATCGGCATTCAGTGTCTGCAGCCTCGTCCGACCTTGGCGGCAGCGTCTCATCCCAGGAGAGGACGTTGACAACGCAGCATTTGTTCCCGATGAACCATGGTAAGTACAGCAATCTGCCCTGAACTAGGTAGATAGATCCCTTGGTTAACCAGCCATCTCTGATTTAGGTTGACCATCGTCAATGCCATCCAGCTCGTCATGGCCATCGTCTCAAATATCTTCCTCCTCCTCAACATGGCAAGGAGAGTCCGCTTCAGCATAGCCCAACCCATTACTATCATTGGATGGTCAGTACCTAAGCTATCTCCATTCAAAAGCCTGCGAATGCGTAACTGAACGACTTGAAGGTACATCTCTGCCATCCTGCTCCTCTCACTCAACGCTACAGCCGCCGGTCCCCTTCTTGAGGGTATCAACTTCCCATCCGATGAGCTCATCTGGGCCCAAGGCTTCTACTATGGCATGTATGCCGCCATTCTCTACTTTGTCGACGCATCCCTCATGGTCGTCACTTTCTGCGGTGCCTCCAAGGGTCATTACAGCAAGGACTTTAACCTATCGCCCAGTCAGCGTACACTGATGCTACAGACTATCATGTTCCTAATGTATCTCCTCCTCGGTGCTCTCGTCTTCTGCAACATTGAAGGATGGAATTACCTTGATGCCGTATACTGGGCAGACGTAACCCTCCTCACCGTCGGTTTCGGCGACTTCACACCCTCAACTACTCTAGGAAGGTCCCTCATGATGCCGTTCGCGCTGATCGGCGTCATCAGCCTAGGTCTTGTCATCGGCTCAATTCGAAGCCTCGTCCTTGAGCGCGGAAAGCGCCGTGTTGACGCCCGAATGGAGGAGAAAAAGCGACGCCGAGTGATTCATAGCTTGTCCAGCCGCGGAGACGACCAACTTTTGGAGCCCATCCGCGCAGACTCTTCACTCTCACAAGGCGCACGATCTGACAAGTTACCGGCCACCGAGTTTGAACGACGCAAGGCCGAGTTTGCCCTCATGCGCAAAATCCAGGCCCAGTCCTCCACCCGCCGGCGATGGATGGCCATGGGTACCTCGACGGGCTCATGGCTTGCTCTCTGGCTTGTTGGCGCCCTCATCTTTTCCCGGACCGAAAAGACATACCAGGACTGGAATTATTTTGACGGCTTCTACTTCTGCTTCGTCTCTCTCACAACTATCGGTTATGGCGATCTGACCCCTGTTTCGAATGCAGGGAAATCATTCTTCGTCTTCTGGAGTATACTCGCGGTTCCCACCATTTCAATCCTCATCTCCAATGCCGGAGACACTGTGGTCAAATTCGTTCGCGACAGCACCCTCCGTCTTGGAAACGTCACTATTCTACCTGGCGAGGGGAGCTTCATCGAAGATCTCAAGTATGTCATTCACAGGACTACCTTTGGTTGGGTCTTCCCCAATCATGCCGAGCCACCACTTCCCCAGACGTTGCCATCTCCCCAGGATCCGAGCCAGCGGCTCGCTGAGGCCCTCGTCGACGTCGAAGAGACCACCCTTGAGGAGGATACTCGCGGCCGACCTCGACAATCTAACAAGAATCACGACACTATCGATCTTCATCCTCCTGGTCACAACCGCGCCACTTCGACCTTCACATCCAAGGTCCGGAGGTCCCTATCCCGCCTCCGTGATGTTCATGAGGATCTACCTACAGGCTCTAATTTCCACTTCCTCCTCATCTCCGAAATCCAAGTCCTCACGACCCATCTTAAAGAATCAAAACCTCACCGCTACACCTTTAACCAGTGGGCTTGGTATCTCAAGCTCATCGGCGAGGACGAAAACAATGCAGACACTCACCGGAAGCCCAAGCCACACCACGGCCACCGCCATGGACGAGGAAAGGGACGAAAACGGCTCCAAAGACGCAAAAGAGACGAAGTGGAAGACGATGCCCACCGTGACGAAAACTTGACCAACCATGAGTACGAGAGCTCCGATGAAGAGATGGCTTGGAGCTGGGTCGGGAACCGCAGCCCCTTGATGGGGAGCCAGGAAGAGACCGAATGGATTCTGGAAAGGCTCATGGACAGACTGCGCGAATCGCTATCCGCCGAGAGTAGGAGGCAGTTTCGGAGGGCAATCAGTCCTCCTATAAGAGAGAGGCGCTCACGCGAAGCCACGCGGCCGGGCCATGATGTCTGAGCCGTACTGCAAGAATGAGTTGTGATACGTGGATCTCTGTGATTTATGTTATGTATATCTGTCGTGCTTCTTGGACCAAGGGGGACCAAGGGGGTTTAGTAATTCTTAACATTTTTCGTCATCTGATGGATCATAGCGGAGCATATTGAGGTTGTTTGGAAATACTGTATACCAGGCAAACGGCGCTTTTCGCAAACGCTACCAAGACAAAATGTCCCGTCATACATCTATTTTTCTTTTAACCATGAGGCTCTACCATGATTGGATTCTTACATGAGAAACCCAATGGTACTCATTCACAGGTATCGATTCCTCGTAATCATGTCATGGATCCCCCGTCGAGACTTGGCCCAATAATAAACCAAGGCCAGCGAAATCCAAGATCCCGAAGAGGGTCATATAACCAACAGGTCAGTGCTCTAGGACATCCAATGCTTCTCCAGAACAACCATATCGTTCCCCTCTTGACCCTATCCTCAGTTCCCCCCCAAGAGGAGCCGTCTGTTGCGTCGAATCACCTGGTTCAGACCCTTCTCCAACTTCTCCGTCTCGCGACGAGCAGCAGCCAGCGCACCCTCTGCATCCTCCACGCTCATGAGGGGCATGCCGCCGACTCCCATGCCAAAGTTCTTGCTCCGGTCATCGCTCGGCATCCCCGCGGTGCTAAACTCCTGCATAGCCCGGGCGCCGTCTGGGGGTGTGTAGATGCCGACTCCAGCGGCAGCGTCGGGGCCGTAGAAGTACGGGGCCAGGGAGTTGAGGCTTGCGGCTGCGGCGTCCTTGATCGGGGACGTACCCTTAGGGAAGCCCATGTTCGTGGCACCCAGGTTCAGGCGCGGGAGGACGTACTGGTTGATATAACTCAGTGCGTCCTCTCGTTGGAGTTTGCCAATCGGGTCTTGCGCCTGGGGTTGGGCAGTGGCAGGAAAGATATTGGGACGGCCATTCGGCACTGCCCTACCCTTGATGAGGGAGAAAGCGCCGCTTCCGGGTTGATGTCGAGGGGCGACAAAGGCCCCCGGGTTCTCAGCCGTTGCAGCGATCGTGGCCTGGAGCTCGAGGAAAGCGTCTTCTTCGTCAGGGGCCAAGCCTCGAATGCAGTCCCCGTTGGGCGTGATCAGCATGCGGCTCCCATCGACGTGGAACTGCTTGCGGACGGGTTTCCCAGCACGCAAGGCAGCAAGATCCTCGTCCTGAATCTCGCCACACTTGCACGCGCAATCCTTACAGTGTCCAGCTTTACTAGCAGCCCTGTTAGCTCCCCCAGAATCGGCACGAGAAGAATTGTTGGTAAGGGGCTTCAGCAAGTGCAACTTATCCACACTTGATGACCACAAGATATTCTTGATCTCGGCAAAGACTGATGGGGGGCCAGGCTCCGGTTTCTCTGCTGGTTCCGTCGTTTCCACGACGACAGGCTCCTTCGGAGGCGGCGTGGGTGGCGCAGGGGACGCCTCCTTCTCCTTCTCCTTCTCCCTACCCTTGCCCTTGGTAGACTTCTGTTGGGCGCCCTTGTCCTTAGCAGGCTTGTCCTCAGCCTTCTTGTCAACAGGCCGTTCCTGCTCAGCTGGCTTTGCGGTTGGAGCCTCGTCCTTAACGGGCTCAGTACCGCGAGACTGAGAAGGTTTAGTGGGCTTTTCCTTCTTTTGCTTCTTCTTGCGGCCAAGGACTGGAGCATGCTCCAGATCCAGCTTGGAGGCCTCGGCAATCAGTTTAGTATCCTGCTTCAATTGATCCTTGCGCTGCTTCCGCTGCTGGCTCTTTGTCGTTGTTCGTACAGCGGCAGAGCCAACCCTGCTTGGTGGAGGAGAGCTTGCGCGGGAATGCGAAACAGAGGCAGATATAACCGAAGCGTTGTCACTAATCATCTCGCTAGCCGGCGTGTCTGGCCTGTAAGAGATAGACATCGCCCTAGACGTAACCGACAGGGCGATAGATGCCATCGTGAGAGCTGGCGAAGCCGGGGGCGGAGCCTCAGGCTTTGGCGTGGGGACAACACGCAGCGTCTTTGGTGCTGAGCGAGTAACTGGCGAGGAAATCGCCGCCGCTGCAGGTGTAGGGAGTGGCGGGAAGGCAGCTGATGACTCGGGGGTGGACTTGTCGGCAGTTGCAGATGTTTCACCAGCCTTGAGAACCATAGGCTTCGCAACCTGCGTATTGATGGCCATGAATTTCTTCTCCGTCGTTTTGGGTGACAGAGCTGGTTTGGCTTCTTGACTTCCACCAGCCTTTGCGAGAAGCTTGTCTACGATCTTCTCGGCTTGCCGCTTGGCCTTTGGTGTTGACTTTGGGGTTGGCGTTCCTGGTCGCTCCCGGGTCTTCGGTGCATTCAGGGCCGGGAAGTCCTCGTCCTGCAAGGATACTCCCTTTGACGGCCCATCTGGCGATTGGGAACCGAGCTCACGAGATAAAGAACTATCACCCGTAATGGCCTTGATGCTCTTCTTCAGCTGGGAGGTCGGTGTTGACGGCTTGCGTGGCGAGTGTTCGGGAGTTAAAGTGCCCCCCTGAGCAAGTCCCGGAGGTGGTACTCTGGGCAATGCGGGAACAATCTGCCCAAATCTCGTCTGGCTTTGCGATGACGGTGGCCGAGAAATACTCGCTTCCAGTCCAGGAGGAAGAGACAGCCCCGGAGGCACCGAACAGCGACCGTCCATCTCTGCTCCGGCCCCGATGGGCTCATCTGACACCAGGGCATCGACCGAGTTTGACGCCTCGTCGAGAGAGGGAAGCTCATCATCTATATCGACCGTCAGCGGAATGCTCAACAAGACATCGACATGAATGTGTGAACAGAAAAAACACAACTACGAGACCACAACGCCATTTATATACAGGAGATTCGGGGGAGGTCATGCTACGACATCCATCATCGTCTTCTTCCACGGGGGGGACCACGAAGAGAAAAGGCAGTGTGGAGAGAATAGAGGGTATATGCTATTTCTGACCAACGATGCCGCCAAACCTAGGCGGATGAATTCGACATTGTTAACATACATAGGGGCTTGTGTAGAAGACGATGATGGCTTGCCTGACGTGAACCCTCATGTGCGGCCCATGATAAACCCAAGAAAGGAGTCGGAATGTAGAGGCCTGACACCCTCTCGTTTCCCCCTGAAAGAACCAAGCTTGACGCCTGATGCAAAATTCGGCCTCCCTGGCTGGCCTTGATCTCGCCAATGCCTGCCGAATCAAAAATGCGCTTGATACTCGTATCCCTCCCCCGAGGAAGATGAAAGACGTTTTGATGCTTCATCCCCAAATGTGCCAAAGAACGCCCCCTCCCCCCCTGTCCTCCCGTTGAACGCGAAAAAAAGAAGGTAAAGAGAAATGGGCCCAGCTTGAACATCCCAGCCCTAGGAATCATGCTCAAACCCAGTCAAAGAAATCAAACTACCACCTCGTGTAACCAGCATTATACATCATGTTGTGGTTGTACCCACCTTGACTCTGACCACCAAACAGTCCCTGTCCAACTCCGGCGTTGCCCTGGGACTGGTGCTGCATTCTCGCTTGCAGGATACTCGGGTCCGCAAGATCTACTAAACCACTCCCCCCAGAGGAGGAAGTGTTAGCATGTCTGTGCTTCTTCCCCTTCTTCTTCTGCTTGGAGCCCATGTCTTGGAATGCTCCAGGCTGGTTACCGTAGAGCGACGCCATAAGGCCGGAAGCAGGAGCTGGGGTGGAGGTAGAGGAAGGCGGGTACTGGTTGGAAAAAGAAGAGATCATGTACTCACGCTTTCCGGCATCATGGGCCTGGCTGTTGCCGGCCCGGCTCCTACCGATGAGACTTTGCAGAAGCTCATTGGGGTTGTCCTTGGGTGCCCCTCCAAAGCCTGCTCCCCCAAACTGCCCAAACATGCTGGGTGGAGTGCCAGTGGACTTGAGACCGGGAGGTGGCCCAGGCATGGAGGTGCCATAGAATTGGTTGCTGCCTTGAGTTTGGAACGAGTTGGGCATCATGGATGACTGCTGAGCCATGATCCGTGGGTTGGCCGCCAGCTTGACATTCGTAGCAGAGCCAGAGTTGTCGTTGGCGAAGCTGAATCTCGACGACTGGCGGTTGTGACCCTGGTTCTGGAACGCATTGCCCTGGTTGGTGATGCCAGGGGGAACCTGTTCCCCAAAACCACTCGGGGATCGGAGGAAGAGCTGCTGGGGCGTCATGGTCCGCGAAACCGGGTTGCCTACAGTTTGGTTAAAAATGGATCCAGTCAGGGCAGGTCCAAAAATACCATCGGTGTTTCGCTGGATGGGAGGCTGAGTGCTGGGCCGTCGGTCGAAGCCGTGATTATCGCTGGTCGTCTCTCGGTCCTCCGGTTCCCCTCCCAAAGCATGGCTTCCGCCGGTCTCCGGTTCGCCCTCGGAAGGCTCGCGGACCTCTGCTTGCTCCTCCTGTTCTCCGCTCAGACGAGAATCTTCCTCCTCTCGCATAGCCTTACGCTTCTCGCCACCCCGGATGTCGAATAGGGGAGGGCCGAGCTCGTCTGCCCCAGCTTCAGGTACACGAGGGAGCGTACAAGCCTGGAGTGCCTTGAGCAAGGCTTTCAGTGAGCTTTCGGCCATCCCCTTGGGTGTCTCGAGAACGGCCTCGGGCTCCTTGGGCTTGCTCAATGATGGCACAGGTGTGGGCTCTGGGGTGTCCTCCACTGCCTCTTCTTGTACAGCCTCAGCGGTCACGGGCAAGGACATTGAAATGGCGGGACTCGAAGCAGCACCACTAGTTGCGTGACTGCCCCGGCGACTTCGCTGAGGATTCCGTGCCCAGTTTGCCGAAGAAGGGAGCGCAGATCCGTCCGTACCATTCTCCGATCCCTCTTTGCTGATAGAGCGCGTCATGAGGTGAGCTACGACTGGCGGCGGAGTAGGTTGAGGCGCCTGCTGTCGCGAAGCGGATCGGGAAGACCCGCCACCTGGTAGAGGCCGCTGCGTGTGGATGCTGTTCATGGAAGACAGGTCTTGTCGAGAGTAGCTGTCCTCCTCATCGCCTTGCTCGTGCAGGAACATGCAACCAGGGTTGTTGCACTTCTCATTCTTCAACCAAGCCGAGCAGTACTTGGTTGTACCGTGCTGAGCCTTGAGGAACCGATCGCCGTTTTGTGAACCGTGGACTGCTTGAATGCAACGGGTGGCTTCCTCGGGCCGCTCAAAAGTGACGTAGATGCCGAGAGACTGGTGTTGTCCATCCGAACTCTTTCGGTTACTGATCGAGATCTTTTGAATGTTGCCGTATTGACCGAAAAACTCGGGCTTCCGCAGGGTCTTGAGGAGCTCGTCTTCCCGCACAGTCGGTGCCAGACCGGTGATGTAGACTAGGTTCTTCTGGACTACGCGCACCCCGATAAGGTTCTTGCGATTTTCTTTCTCGGCCTCGCGTTTTTGCACCTCTTTCTGCCGTTGCTCTTGGGCGCGCTTCTTCTGGTTCTTTTGTATATTTGCGCGGAACTCGGCGACCCTGTATTTTCGTCAGCATGACACCTCATCAATATGTCGCGGATAGCCTACTCTTCTTGCGTGACAACTTTCCACTGTATCGTCTTTTCGTCGTAGGGTCGTCGACAGGCAGGACATAGCCCGTTCATGTTGTTCTTGATGTTGTTGAAGCAGAACTGGCATACCTGGAGATCAGGCGGTTAGTCGATCGGGTTCCGGGGCAGCAGCAGGGAGGTGGAAATGGACGGTCGAACCTGGTATCCGCAGGGACATGGTCGAAAATTTCGGTCAGAGAGATCAAACTCCTCGATGCAGAGGGGGCTGTCCAGGGTGTTAGTTCGGGTACCCAACATGGCCCAAGATCGCAGGAGCGCATCGATAGGAACAGCTCGGCCAACGTACCAGGTATCCTCCTCCTCTTCTATGAATGAATCTTGGGGGGCCATGGTGACGGTAGAAAATTAGGTAGGGGTCGATGAGTGATGGGGTGGAGGTTCAGCAGGACGATGTTGGTAAGTGAGGACAGGAGAGGAATGATGTTCAGTATGCACCAAGGCTGCTGGAAGAGAAAGATCCAAATGACCTAACACGTATCTAGCTTAGATCCGATATTGAATCACGTGATTCTACGGTGGCAACTTCGAGCCAATACTTGCAGTATCATTACCAACACCACAAGGCATTTCGTCCCGACGACCTCTCCCATCGTCAATTGGCCTCGAACCGTCACATCACCGGCCATGGCGACCAAGATCTCACGAAGCAGGGCCTTGGCCTCAGCTCTGCGGCCCGCGAAGCCCTCGGTTCAGGCCCGCAACGACCAGGCAATCCGCTGCTTGTCCAACTCGGCTCGTCAATATGTCGCAATGCCGAAGGAGTCTCCCAACATGCGAATGGCACCCCGAGACCACATTGGCACGCTCAAGGCCCCCATTGTCAACCCGGCCGACAAGTACCAGAGCAAGGCCGACAACATGCATCGATATGGTGCTTGGCTGATGGGCTGCCTGCCCAAGTACATCCAACAGTTCTCCGTCTGGAAGGACGAGCTCACCATCTACATCTCGCCCTCGGGTGTTGTCCCCGTCTTCAGCTTCCTGAAGTGTCAGTATTGTGTCAATTGACCTCCCCCCAGCTACTAAACTCTTGCCCAGACAACACCGCGGCCGAGTTCACCCAGGTCAGCACCGTCACCGCGGCCGACTACCCGACGCGCGAGCACAGATTCGAAGTCGTCTACAACCTCCTCTCGGTCCGCCACAACTCCCGCATCCGCGTCAAGACCTACGCCGACGAGGCCTCCCCCGTCCCCAGCATCACCGGCCTGTTTGACGGTGCCAACTGGTACGAGCGAGAGGTCTACGATCTCTTTGGCGTCTTCTTCGCCGGACATCCCGATCTCCGACGAATCATGACCGACTACGGCTTTGAGGGCCATCCCCTGCGCAAGGACTTCCCTTTGACCGGATACACGGAGATCCGATACGACGAGGAGAAGAAGCGGATCGTCACCGAGCCGCTTGAGCTGACCCAGGCCTTCCGCAACTTCGAGGGCGGTTCCAGCGCTTGGGAGCCTGTCGGAGCTGGTACGGACCGCACACCCGAATCCTTCAAGCTACCAACACCCAAGCCGGAGGAGAAGACGGAGGAAAAGAAATAAATGGGGAGGTTCACCCAAGCTGTATAAGATGTCAATTGTTAGAAATATTATCTGGTTTAGGATCAAGGACCCTTTCATGTGTCTCAGCCTTGACGAGAGCGTGTCAAAAATAGCACCAGGTATTGATTGCATGCCATGCTTGCCCTCTCAATGTTCACAGCAGCCAGCTCAGCGTCAAAAAAGTTGCTTGTTGGCGTAACACATGGAGTTTGCGGAATGTGACATGCATTGGGTGCGGGCAAGACAATGATTGGTACTACGTCGGAAGCGATGCTGACTGAGAATCGTGAAATGGAAAATCACCCCAACTGCTGCTGTGTAGCGTCACCTCACGGATTTCATCATTCATCATCAGGACTCAACCACTCAACCAAATCTATTAATACCCACCCCTCAGAGTCAACCCCGAGGTGACTTGTGGTGATGCTCTCTCTTGCCTTCGACACCAGCTAGCAACCAGAGACCAGAACATGTTCATCACCGTTCCCTCGTCGGAGATATCACGAGTCTGATAACCTCTTACGAATTTCACGACACATTCCACAACCTGCCACCAAAGCTCCCCAAAAAAAAATGGCTAGCGGGAGCCCATCCAAGAACAGACAGCGGTCCTCGACCGGATTGAGTGAGGCCTCACTGCGCGATCTTGAGGCCGAGTACGACACCCTACGGGACGAGCATCTGAGCTATGAGGACGATGTCCAATTTCACATTTTTATCGACATGCTAGATCTCGTCGACGCCATCGTCCCCGAACGTCTCCCACAGGCTGGACGGAGACGTTCACTCAGTCGACTCTTGGACGGCTTTAAGAAACGGACGGACAAGCCTACGAGTCCAACATCGGGTTGAGCATCTAATTATTACGACGCCGTGTTCTTTTCGTTTATGTTCCCCAGTCGATATGGGGTAGGGTCATGGTGATAGATTGAGGGCTTGCGTCGACGGATCATCTTCATTCTCTTGGGACATCAATGAAGGAGCGGCATTTGGTGCCTTTGAGTTGGGTCGCGTACGGTTGGTTGTCAGTCGGGAAGTGAATTCAAGTACGGAATGCACTCAGTTGTATCCATGACTTTTCTAGTACGCTTTAATGTCAACTTATTCAACTTTACACACTCTTCGACCAAAAGCTATCATTTTACTCGAAGCAAGAGAATTCTTACAGGATGAATCCCCCGATCAGCGGGTCACAGACTAAGCCACCATCCAGGAAGGTGTGTGTCTTACCAATAAAACATTCAGCAACACCAACACCAACACCAACCTCCTGATATACTCAACGCCAGAGGACAACACGCATCAAGCACAAAAATACAAAAAACAGACATACAACACCGGGCATTCGCCGGTCGTCACCGACCCGACTACTACTCCAGCGGTTACTAGTTTGACTAAGGGGGAGCAGACGGGACCCCGTATTGTCTAGTACCTATGGTCGTATGTGCTGGAGGAGAGCGACAACTCAGGTCATGAGCTGGCAAGTTTCCCTGCTGTTGCTCCGACAATGCTGTTGGAAGGCCATCAGCAGTTATCGATGGAAATTTAATTATCTCTCTTAAAAGTAGGGATAGTTTTGGGTGACGCACCGGGAGATGTTGTCAGACTTTTGGCGTATTATATTAACTACATTCTCATTACTTGACGCATTGTGCTGGGATGTGTCGTAGTTATCACACGGACATGTCGGGTTGAGATGACGCCGACTTCAGCCAGTCTGCAAACAAGACCAAAAAAGGAAACTCTCATAAGAATATCAGACAGTGGAATCAAACCACCTTCACCAGACGAACAGGGAACCGAACCCTGGAGATGATGTGCATTCAAGTCCAGCCATGTGTCTCTATTATTCATGTCAAGCCATATCCTACACCCTCCTCCCTTGAGGCTCGATAAACAACACACTGATCAAGTAGTGTGAGCAAACGTCAGGTAGGTAGTATAGTAGGAACAGCGACTCCGACAGACATGTTCGTTGCCAAAGTCTCAAGTTGCCTCCCTGGCTTCACTATACTCTTCATCCACTCCCGTCTCCCCATTCACGCGTATATATGTACTGCTTGTTCCCATAGCTCCAGCTCCAGCTCCAGCGCACAAGAAAAAGAAATAACAGAAGAGCTCCACCCAGAAACAAACTCTGAAAACCCAAACAAACAAGGAAAAGAAAGACGAGAGAGAAACATGAGATAGGTCATACATGACTGTGCCATCCACGCCAACCTCGTTGCCAACTCCCATCCCAGAACTACCGAATCGAGAATGCTCCGTGCGACCCTGTGACGCCCTCTCGCGCTCGTCTCCCAAAACTCCGCCATATGCTAGGGCTCTCCGAAACGCTACACCCAGCTGCCAGGCGCTTGCCCAGTGAGCTGGTAATGGTGTTGATGATGGAAATGTCTATATATAGTAAAGATAGCGGTGCTGGCAAACGTTCCTTGGGCACCGGCCCTCACCACATGTCCTCCCGCCTATCGTGTCGACGATCATCCCCCGTGTCCTCGTATTGATAATACTCCTTTGCTCCGTGGCCGTAACCGTCAGAGCCGTCATACCCATAGCCATCGTGATGGTCGTTTCCGTGCTCGTCTTCGTAGATTTGAGCATCGTCGACGTAATCCACCTCACCATTACCGCCGGACTCGGCATATTGCACCGCCGCCTGCAAAAAGGTTATTAGTTGCCTCGGCCCAACAGCGTGTTAGTTGCCAGTTACACGTACCCGGTGATAATCATAGTCGTAGTGGTCAATGGCGTCTTGCCCATCTTGCCCATCCTGCGTCTGTTGCTGGGCAAGGTATTCTTGCTCCTGTTGTTTGCGCCTAGCTTCCTCCTCGAGACGCTTCTGTTGAGGCGAGATCGGAACATTCATCTGCGGGTGCATAGCTTGCACAATGGCAAGGTAGCTGTACATGAAGTTGCTCAGCAGAACTTGGCTGAGAAGCGACCGACGCGGGTTGGCCAACTTGATGTGGGCCATGCGGTAGATTGCCCTCTCTTCCAGCAGAGGGAAGCGAGTCCAATGGTAGTCCACATCCGGCACCAGCGGTTTATATACCGGTTCTTCGGGAATCTTCAAGTGTTGGGTCTTCTTAGCATTCCTCTCCTTTTCTTCCTTCTTCTTGCTTCCGCCAAAGATGGAGGAGAAGATGCTCCCATCTTTCTCCCGCTTGGAATCGCTTTTGCGGTGGCCCTCCTTCTTTCGCTCCTCCTGCAGCTTGTTGTCCACGCTTTCTCGATCCAGCACCAGGCTTTCGCGGCCCTTGGAGGCGCTCCTATCAATGGAAGTTTGTATCACATCAAGCCTCGCATTGTCTTGGGCCTTGTCAGCCAGTGACTTGGTTTTCGACTTTTTGCTTTCTTCCTTCTTCTTCTCCTTATCGTCAGTTCCACTCTTGAACCATTTCCACGCACTCCCCGTGGACTTGGTAGAGCTGGCCTCATCATCCTTCTTCGACTTCTTCTCCGGTTTTCTCTCCTCCTGGGTCAGCGTGGGAATGAACGTCAGGCTATCAGTACGCGTCGCACCGCCACCGGGAAGAGGCGCGGGATGTGCCGTTAGGTTCTCATTGAGGGACTGTCCTTGAGGGTGGGATGAGCGAGAAGTATACTGCTGCGGTGAAGACTGTGGCACTGTCTGACGGCTTCCCGTCCGCCGGCTTGAGCGATGCGTGGGCTCCTCCGTCACGGGGCCCGACTCCGTTGATTTCTGAGGAATGGGACGCGATGACGCACTCTGAGATGATGACCTCTTGGGGAACGGCCTTGATACCCCATCATTCTGGGGGTCCACCCCAGCATCTTGGGTTGTCGTGTCCACAGAAGACGGTGTCGTTTTCGAGGTAGCGGCCGACGATGTGCGGACTGAGAACTGGTCCTGAAAGGAATCCGTCGCCGCAGCCGTGCTCGTTTCTCCGGCCTCGTGTGCGGGCCCGTCATAGGGGTCGAAATCTCCAATTGACTCCTGTGAGAAGTTGTGCTGTCTCCTTGCGGATCGGCTCGACCTGGAGTAGCCATCCCCCAACGGCTCGGACTGAACTCTGGTAAGCCCATGGCCTCGAGGTGGTTCCAGCGGAGACGAGCCCGCATCAGCCGATTCACTGCCATGAGCCCGGTGTGCCGCGCGCTTAGCAAAAGGTAACCGATCGGCCGAACGAAGACTGCCACCTTTACGATATGTCGTGCGAGTAGACCTACGGAGCCCCATTCCGGGGGCCATTGGCAAAATAGGCATATCATCAGCATTGCCTTCCGGTCCAATAGGTGCAATTTGGTCCTGTGTGAGCTTCTGCACGGCCTTTGTCGGGTCCCTGACGAGCTCGTCGATACTGAACTCATGGCTGTGATGGGTGCCATGGGAGCGCTTCCTCTCTAACCTATCAGCACCATCGACGTAACCATCCGCCCCTCGGCCCCCCGAGTTGTCAATCTGGCGAGATAGCATCGACTTTTTCCTCCTCAAGCCTCCAGATCCGGAGTCGGTTGGGCTCAGTTCGCTATCAGGGGCTAGAAACGAGTCCCCAGATCTTCTTCGGATCGAGTGTACACGGTTCTCGAGAAAAGACTTAAACTCGCCTGGCGCAAGTTCCGGATGCACTCGTGCGGGAACCCAGAGAAGTCGTGATGGGTCATTTTCGTCGTCACTGCCGCTGGGGGCAATGACCGGCATCGCCATGAGGGACATGGGCGGCAAATCCGGATCTTTGTTGTTGCCAACGTCCATAGACAGCCGTCTCAACGCTTGCAGGTTGCTGAGCTCCTGAGCTATGTCGTTGGGGTTATCAATGTTGGTGAGGGGGAATCCAGATGGGTCCGCCTGAACGTCGCGAAGCGAAAGGGTCGGGGAGAGGGGGGATTTCGGCGAGGCTTCGTATGAGTTGCTATGCTGGCCTGCAACCCGTGTAGGAAGTGGCTGAGGTCTTTTTTCGTGGCCACGCTCGCCATTCACAGAGTTCACATCGGTTGGGGAGCCGGAGTCGGAACGAGAAGGGCGTCTTCGTGTGTCGATGGAGAGATGTTCTTGTGGTGAAGGCCGCGGGAGGTGCTCTTGGTAGGGCGAGCCGCCGATAAAGCTCAGAGGACGGCCGCCCTCGGAACCGGAATCGTCCTCGTCGCCGTAGAGAGTGCCGATGGCTTCCGTGACATGATGACTCGGATCGGAAATGGAGAGCTGGCTGGAGTGGCCGCGTCTGCTAGTGAAGTTGCCGCCAACGTCGCCGCGGGGTCGAGATGTGGTCTATCACATACTCGATTGTCAGTGACGGTATCAAGAGTGAGGCCGCGTGGGGGACAGCGGTCCAGCCAAGCAAGCATATGTGTACGCTTGTCGGACGATAGACATCCAGCGACCAACGTCCTTGCTTCCAAGTTGCAAGAAACTGGAACTGTATGATGATAGAACGCACCATCATCGACGGTTGGGGAAGACCTCAAGAGAGGCCTCGACACCCAAGATAACCTCTATGGATTCCGGGCTATATGTTCAAAACGGATCGGTTTCAAGGCTTCGTTATTGTTATCATGGGCATGTAAGCACCACAACACGGGCGGCGCGGTGGGCAGAAACGTTGAATACTCGGGGTAGACAGAAGTGCGATCACCTCCTGAGTCGGTGTTCTCGTGAAGCCTGTCGTCGCATGGGGGAGGAGGAGGCGCCAAGGGAGGAGCCCGCTGGTCTGGACGCCTGTCGTCAAGGGTCCCTTGGCATCAAGCCGCAGGCTTCTGGTAAGTTACGATATCTTTTAGGCTCGTCGAGTCGGTCAGAAATCGAAAACAAAAAGAAAGAGATGCAGCTGGGCTTTGGGCAAGACAACAAAAGATAGGTAGTTCAAGAGAGATAGCACTGGTTAGTTCGTTTGAAGGGCCCAAGTCTGGTGGCTCCCCCGGGAAGGGTAAGGTAGTGATCCGCAATCAAAGGGTGTTGACCAGGGCAGGGACGTGTCACGTGGCGTCTCCAGCA
Organism: Fusarium robinianum; assembly: GCA_013623725.1. Classification (NCBI taxonomy): domain Eukaryota; kingdom Fungi; phylum Ascomycota; class Sordariomycetes; order Hypocreales; family Nectriaceae; genus Fusarium; species Fusarium robinianum. The sequence continues at coordinate 12,069 of JABFFI010000132.1, read as the reverse complement.
GCGGTTGCCAGCAGGCTACCTAGGTACCTAGGTGTTATTCCACGGGCAACATCACAGCGCTATCTGGCGCTAGAAATGGCGCCCGTCGGGGGGTTCAGCAGCCCATCCGCGGCGGCAGTGAGATGCACCAGCGCCGCCAGGAAGGTACGGACAAGACCTGGGACGGTTAGGCTGCCTCCACCATGGACGGGGTACCTACCTAGGTATGTATCCATCGGTATTCCCACTGGAGTCGATATTGGGCTGCGTGAGAATGCATCCATGGATCTGAGGGATAAAGAAAAAGGTGTAGCAAATCCGTAAAGTGATTCTATTTTATTCAACGCCTTCAGTTGATTTCTCAACGTCCATGCATGCTATGCACCCGACTGCACGTTAAAAGCATGTGTATGTAAAACGGCCACCAAGCATAAGTAGGTAGTAGGTAAGAAATCCTCAGCGGTGTATACCCTGGTGGCCGTCTCTTGACCAGCAACCACATGGATTCAGCCACCCAGGATCCTTATGCACGAGTCCACAAAGTAATGTCAGGTACGATTTCAACTTGGTGGTGACGATCTCCTGCTTAACCTTGAAAGAGACAGAAAAGGTCGCTTGGGGGCGAAAAAGAGGCCCTGCGGATAAAGGGGGCTTATAAAGAGCATTCCCGTTGTCATTTGAACTACACAACGGAGAGAGTGTGGCCATGGAAACCGCCCTGACCACACCCGACGAATGCTCTAGGCCCGCCTCATGACTACTTCAATGTGGATTGTCTTTCGTGTTCGTAGTTGCGGTGTCGGTGTCGGTGTCCAGGCGGTGGACGAGTTATCTACATAGTAATAGGTACCACAACCAGGTGTCGACTTTCACGTGTGCAGCATCGTGGAGCGTAGAAGCATTCCATCCCACCACTCACAACAACAGCTCGACCAGCTACAAAGCCCTCGTGATTAAAAAAGGCTCTATCTTTATTAGACGTGATATCGTTCCTCCACGTCACAATGCACATACCTAGGTATAACGGGACTTGCCAAGTAGTTCCGAGCTACCTCGTGCTGTCTGTCGGCCTCCACGTGTATTGTCAACCTCATCGCCCTCCTGTGCTGCGGTTGATATGCTTGACGTTGACCTTCACGATATCCATCTACAGGCTTCCCTTTTTGTAATTAGATCGGGGACATGTTGGGTCCCGTCGGCAACCCCGCCACCGAAATCCCACAAGCCGGTGGCTTCAGCTAAAGTCGGACCACCCTGCATCTGCCTCCTTGCCTTTCCTGGTGATAGTCACCTTTTCAAAGCGCCCTCGTCATTTCTCTCCATCACCGAGCTCCACCAACAACGTATGGCACTCCAGGGCTTTTCAAACAGCCGATCCATGGTTGGCGACGTCTTTCATCTTCTCTCAACTTCCGAACCTCTATCCATACATCGTAGGGGGTCAGACAGATTCTTTGCCGCCGGTTCGCAATCGACGCTGGGGATAGGTATTCGTCGACCTTGGTTTCCACTTCGTCAAGTGGTGGTAATCTACCACACTGGCATCGAATGTTGTCACTGTTTATAGATCGGGATGCAATTATTCCTTCCAGGAGCCAAAGCACAACGCCAGGGCACAGTCGTTCCGCCAAAGTTGACGACTGTCTCTAGCGGCCTGTATCAACCGTTTTCTCGAGAGTACAGCTTTCTCCATTTATTCGTATCATAGATATTATATACATGCATATTCCCATTCATAATACGTCTGTGGCGGCGTCTAACTACCATTACCTCTCTCCCCTTTGCATTTCTGCAGGTGCTCACAAGTGCCGGCGCGTGTCCCGATCAATGGAGGTCACGGGCGTCATGGGAGGTAATATGCCTACGTGGGAGTTATTCCTTTCTCTGGGATTCTGAAAGCAAGGGTGTTTGTTCTTGACGATCTGTGTTTGTCGTACTTGGTGCGCCAAGTCTAGGATGGAAACAAACGACTGCCCAGGCACTTTGGCAACTTGGAAGTACTCGGAAGCACATAACTGTTTTTCGCCCAACAGTAAAAGTCACCACGGCACCACGGCACGATTCACGGCCGGACGGGTAGCTGCAGTCCCGAGCACCACATTGGTGACCTCTTTGTGCGAATTGACGAAGAGGCCCAATCCCTTGTTCTATTCAGGTACACACACACATGTATCCCGCCTTTAAAGCCATGACGCAGGGTAGGTAGGTAGTAGGTAGAAACGTAGGGTAGGTTTAGGGAAGGTCTGGAGGTGGACAAAGGGTTCTTGCTGGGAGGCGGATAGTGCCGAGCATTAACCGTCGAGCAGCGTTGAGGTGCCTAAAGTAGCTCAAAAAGACACATGTTAATCTGAAAGAGCTAGACCTAAAACGGCAACGGCGTACCCTCTCGAGTTTGGGACCACTGTCCAGAAAATTATCTCTACTACATTTAGCCAGCCTTGCTAGAGCTGCGAAAATCCACCCCCGTGATTGTCTCCCCCGTCCATCCATTCCTCGTCGTCATCTTCTTTTGATACCCATCCCTATCTCTCCTTAGGAACTTCCGTTCTTGCTCGAGCACCCCTTACCTTCGCGATAGACCGACGACGCGATTTCCCGATCGGTTTCGAGCGCATCAGTGTGTGTTGACTGATAGAATGGCTGCTGTGAGTCCAACTTGACATCCATGACTGCTCTCCCATCTATTGCCCAGTTTCACTTCCCTCTTCTTGACCTCCCTCACATCTTCAACACCTCGACCTGCCCGAGTTTCGATAGCATCGCCTGCCTCGCGCCTCCAAGACGACGCAGAACAGTCCCCCCTTGCCTCTCATTCGGCGCTCGTTCTGCTCTCTGAGCCTCACTCCTTCCACCCCCGCTCGCGTGTCCTCCCACCCCGACCTCGAGCCTCATTCTATAACCTACCTCCGCGATGCCGTCTTCCCTCCCCGACCACAACCCTACCTCGACTCACTGGATGCATTCCAATACCGATGCCCTGATGACTGACCGAACACAGCCGCGACCATACAATAACCCGGGCCCGAGCTACCTCCAAAACGGTGCGAGCGGCCTCCCACCCCCCGGCGCCGCGCCGCTTCTCCCAAATCAGGGCCGAGTCATCCAGACTGGTCCTATAAGAGTTCTCTGCATCGCCGATGTTCGAGGTGAGAAGAAGTAGCCGAATCAAGCCATTCGAGGTAGTACTGAACCGCGAAATAGGAAACCTGAGATCCCTCAACGATCTCGCGAAACAGGCTCGAGCTGACCACATCATCCACACTGGTGACTTTGGCTTCTACGACGACACTTCGCTCGAACGCATCGCCGAGAAGACGCTTAAGCATGTCGCTCAATACTCGCCTCTAATCTCCGAGCCCATCAAGAAGGCCATCCAACAAGGCGGCCCCGGACCTGTGAAGAGCCGATTCGCCCCTGCTGAACTTCCCCTCTCAGAGCTCCCTTTCCTCATCAGCGGAGACCTTAAGCTCGAGATCCCCGTCTACACTGTCTGGGGTGCCTGCGAGGATGTCCGAGTGCTAGAGAAGTTCCGAACCGGCGAGTACAAGGTTCACAACCTGCACATTATCGATGAAGCTCGGTCGATGCTACTGGAGATCGGCGGCGTCAAGCTGAGACTATTGGGTCTTGGTGGCGCCGTAGTCATGCACAAGCTCTTCGACAATGGTGAGGGACGAACTACCATTGCCGGTGGACAGGGAACTATGTGGACTACCCTTTTGCAAATGGGCGAACTCGTCGATACGGCGCACCGAGTTTACGATCCAACGGAGACCCGTATCTTTGTCACCCACGCCTCACCCGCCCGCGAAGGCATTCTGAACCAGCTCTCGGTGACACTCAAGGCCGATTTCTCCATCTCTGCTGGTCTTCACTTTAGATACGGCAGCTCCTACAACGAGTTTAGTGTCAACCCGACACTTGACCATTACCGCGGGAAGCTTGCCGCATCCAAAGCTTCCTTCAATGACGTTTGGGAAACCGTCAAGGGCGAGGTCGAGCCCGCAATCCAGCAGAACGAGGCGCAGCAAAACCTCCTCAAGAACGCCCTACAGCTTGTCGAGAAGATGCCCACGACCGCGGCTGGAGGCAATCCCTTTGGCGGCCCTGTCGCTGGCCAGGCTGCCCTCGGCCAGGTCGACGAGAGTGCTTTCAAGAACATGTGGAATTTCAACTTGGCCGATGCAGCCTTTGGCTACTTGGTTCTCGAGATCCAGGATGGTCGGATTGGGACTGAGATGCGCGCCCAAGGCTTCAACTTTTCTCATCGTGGTGCGAAGCAGCAGCCCGGTATCCCACCCACGACAGCAGCAACCTCGTCGCCTGCTGGGCTTGCTGCTCCCGCGCCTCCCTCAACTCAGTCCGGCGCCCCGCCACCTACCAGTCGACAGCCCTCGACAGGGCAGCCCCCCAAGCCAGCGGTGGCGACGCCCCTGCCCGCCCCCCCCAAGCCGGCCACTCCGCAGCCCTCCCAACCTTCGAATGCACCTGCTCCCCCTCCTCCGGTCAAGGAGGCAGACAAGGCTCCGGCGCCAGCTTCGGCTAACGGTTCTGCACATGTTCCCGAGCCTGTGTCATCTCCCGCACCCAAGACTCCTGCTTCAGACATCATCGGTCTATTCATTATGAACGTTAGCACCGAGGATCAATGTCGAGATTTGTTTGACGAGGAGGACAAGCCCAAGATCCTGAAGGTCGATAAATGGGGCAACTCGAACAAGGTGGTTCAGTTCAAGACGACAGAGGACCGTGATGGAGCCATGGCTCGGTTGCCCGAGGACGTGAAAACTCGAACACAAGAGGACCGATCCAAGCCCCTTGTTAAGATCTTCCAGCACCGTGAGGGCAAGACTTATGGTAATCGAGGTGGCGCCGGAAACTGGGGTAACAGTGCCCGCGGCGGTGCCACCAGCACAAGCGGATACCGCAGTGCTGGCGGGGCGAGTGATTCCGAATCCAACAGACGAGGTGGACGAGGCGGCCGTGGTGGCCGTGGCGGCGATCGAGGCCGTGGTGGTCGTGGACGAGGTGGTCTCAAGGGAGACACTGGCCTCTCATCCCCTGCTGCGACCCCTTCGACCCCAGCCGCCGATTAATAACTTGATCGACACCTAACTATGATACATCTGCCGTTGTGGGACTTACGGTCCTCTTCGATGCTCTTTAACACCTTGCTTTGCCCATTACGGCATCTCTTCTCGTCTCGTCTCGTCTCGTCCACATCTGATTTATGCTTAGGGGGCAAGGGGCAGGAGAAACGGAGGGGTTTCCTTCGAACTGCGTTTTCATGTATGTGTACCTAATGAGATCTCGAAGCCGCCAAGCAGCTTCGGCATCGAGGATTTGGTCTTTCAGCTTTGACCTGTATGGAGTTCAGTTGCGAAGAGAATTAAAAAATCATTCCGGGATCTGATGACTCTTGGGTGTGGATTTGTGATAACACTTTAGGGGGAGGGGGGGAGGGGGAGCTGGTTCGGGGAGAGGAGATTTGAGGATGACGCGAAATGAATCATTTTCTAATTGTACATTGCTGGGCCGGTCAACTGGCCTTGACGACTGGTTAGCACCCGACTTCCATGCGGCTCGCTTCATGACTAGATTACATGTATCTGTGGATGTGCCTTTTTTTTAATATCGCCAAAGTGAGGGTTTACAAAGGCTTCATCCCCTTGTGAATAGCGGCAATGCCGCCTGTCAGATTTTCATATCCATCACCGGCAACAACAAAACCGGCATCCACAATCATGTTCTTGAACTCTTCCTGGCTGGGGAATCGCTCAATGCTCTCCACCAGATACTGGTAGCTATCTCGATCGTTGGCCACGAGCTGACCGATCAAGGGGATGGCACTAAAGGACCATTGCTTATACACTGAGTTGAAAATCGGGTACTGGTCGACCTTGGAAAACTCGAGACAGGCAAAGACACCCCCGGGCTTGAGAACTCGGTGAGCCTCTCGGAGGGCCGCGGGGATATTGGAGAAATTGCGAATGCCGAATGACACTGTGTAGAGGTCAAGGGAGTTGTCCTCGAGCTGGGAGGGAAGCACCTCTGCGTTGGCCTCGAGGAAGGAGAGAGCGGATTGGTGCGATGCCGGCAGGGAGAGTGACCGCTGGCGGCCAACATCAAGCATGTCGGGGTTGATATCGGAGATGGTGACAGTAACGTTTGGGTTGGCATTGTGCTCGTGGGCTTGCTTCAGCATACGGAAAGCGATATCGCCGGTGCCACCAGCAACATCGAGAATACGCTGCGACTGGCCGGGGGGGTTGGTAGCGCCAGGGTTGAGAGAAGAAACAAAATAATCCCTAGAGGGGACGAGACATTAGTACGTTGGAGAGATATTGGAGGAGGACTATGATTTTAGAGAAACGCACTTCCAAAGTCTATGGACACCTAACGACATGAAGTCGTTCATTCTGTCGTACGATTCGGCGACGCTGGAAAACACACCAGCGACTCGCTCTTGCTTTTCGCCCTCGGTGACGGTCTCATAGCCAAAGTGCGTTGGGCGGTCCGAGGTGGGCGTGGTGTTGTTGCGGAGGGCATTGGAGGTGGTGAAGGGGCGGGCGAGACGGATTGAGAGAGGAGAGTGGTTTAGGGAGCGGGAAAATCCCCGGAGAGCTGTGCGAGAGGCCATCGTGGGGCGAATTCGGGGCCTCGGAAAACCTGGCGTTGACTCTGTAGTGAAGATTAGAGCGGATCGATCATACGAGGCTGAGGATGGAAATTTGCGGTTGTGAGGCGGGAGAGTGAGGGCCGTGTGGCTGAAGATACAGCCTTGTGCTAGTGTTTGTGGCTTGGGGAACGGGAGTCTTGGCATGGAACTCGGTAGGTGTAGGTACTACTCGCCAATTGCGATAGATTGGAGATTGTATGTTTATCACATTCACTCACCTCTATGCGACATCTCCGGCAGCTGTCCGCACTGAAACGTCGTTTCCATTCCCATTTTCTCGATGCGCAGAAATAGCCTTCATGAAGGATCTCATTTGATCGCTCAGAAACCAGCCGAGGAGGACGAGGAGCGAGAAGAGACCGAGAACTAAAAGGGCGATGCTTGCAGCGGGACTCATAATGTTGATGTCGAAATACGGGGGTTCGGGATTGGAAAGATAGGTGTTTTTGGTGGTGAAGTGGTGGAAATTGGTTTCTGGTGTTGGTTGATAGATGCAGCTCATGAACGAGGTACGGGTTGGATAGAGAGATGTTGTTGATATTGATTCTGGAGAGAAATTGGTTTATTTTATTTATTTGTAGAATGCGTATCATTATCAGTTTGATAAACAAATCTCTATGCCTTGAAACCTATATGCCTGAAATTCCTAGGCTAAATTTTCTATCCTAATGTTTGTTATTGTTGTTGCTGTGAATGACTGGACATTTCCATCCTTCTGGGGGATAATGGTAGTAGGGAGGTAGACAACCCTCACAGAATCAACCTACGAATGAAATGGTCGCTGGGAACACCTCCAGAATTTATGACAGCTGCAAATGTGGGGTTCCAGCGATAACGATCTGTGTGGGGGATAAGGTGGTACAAGAACATTCAACACCAGAATCACCCCCCTCAGCTCAATGCGGGAGCGATTGATTCCCGAGCTGGCAAGGGGGTCTTGGAAAAAAAAAAAACACCACCATTTGTAGTATCGGTTCGACGTTTGCCGCTCGGAGCGTCTCGAAGCTTGATATGCCGAGATCTCGTCCAGAGACGGCTTATCTTATTCTCGGCTCAAACGGTTGCAGTCGGCTCAACATGACGTCGCTCCCTCGTCCTCAACCTCTCCCGTCGACCAACAAACAACCTCCTCGGTAATGCTATCTTTTTCTTTGATCTCCCGGACACTTTGCAGACTCAATTGAAAGGGGACAACATTCAGCTTTTGACTGGGAATATTATCGCGACAGGATTCGAGGCCATCATGAAGTCTAGAGCTCTCAGGCACGTCGCCACGCGAAGGGCCTCCCTCGCCAAACCCCAGACGCCGTCCTTTGCTATCCGATCTGCTAGCAGTATTTCTCAGAAGCCTAACTCGGACTTCGTCTCGTTCCCAGGTGCTTTGAAGAGCGCCTTCACAAACACTCTCAAGTACGAAACCCCCCAGTCGTACCCAGCACTACCGACCTACCGCGTCGTAGATCAACATGGAGTGGTCGTGGACGAGGCTTTCAAGCCAGATATCTCGGACGAGGAGGTCATTCGGCTGTACAAGGACATGGTGTTCATATCAATTATGGACTTGATCATGTTTGATGCCCAAAGGCAAGGCCGCCTGAGCTTCTACATGGTCAGCGCTGGTGAGGAGGCTGTCAGCGTGGGAAGTTCTAGTGTGTTGGATCGAGAAGATGTCATGTTCTGCCAATACAGAGAGCAGGGAGTGTTCAAGGAACGAGGGTGGACGGCGAAAGAGTTCATGGCACAGCTTTTTGCCAACAAGAATGACCCGGGCCGAGGACGAAGCATGCCAGTCCACTACGGAAGCAAGGAACTGAATATTGTGAGTCTACCCTTTACTCGACGAGATGTTGGTGCCGACATTGCCCTAACTTGTGGTATCTAGCATTCGATATCTTCGCCATTGGCAACACAGCTACCACAGGCATCAGGAGCCGCCTATGCCCTTAAGATGCAGAGGCTCCAGGATCCTAAAGCCAAACCACGTGTTGTGACCGCCTTCTTTGGTGAAGGAGCAGCGAGTGAGGGAGACTTCCACGCTGCCCTGAACATTGCTGCCACACGAGGTTGCCCCGTTATCTTCATCTGCCGAAATAACGGCTATGCCATCTCGACACCGACCCTGGACCAATATCGTGGTGACGGCATCGCTAGCCGCGGTATCGGTTACGGTATTGACACCATCCGTATCGACGGCAACGATATTTGGGCGGTTCGAGAGGCGACCAAGAAGGCGCGAGAGATGGCGCTCAAGGACGGCGGCAAGCCCGTGCTCATCGAAGCCATGACCTACCGCGTCTCACACCACAGCACGTCGGACGACTCGTTCGCGTACCGCGCGCGGGTAGAAGTCGAGGACTGGAAGCGACGAGACAACCCGATCACACGTCTCCGCAAGTGGATGGAGGCCAAGGGCATCTGGGACGAGGCCAAGGAGAAGGAGGCACGGGATAGTCTCCGCAAGGAGATTCTCAAGGCCTTCGGCGAGGCGGAGCGGGAGAAGAAGCCGCCGATCCGGGCCATGTTTGAGGACGTCTATGAGGAGCTGACGGATGACTTGAAGGCTCAGATGGCGGAGCTGAAGGACATGTTGGAAAGGTATCCTGAGGAGTATGATGTTGCTGAGTATGAGGGTGGAAAGGATAGTTTGAAGCCATAATTAGAGAGCGGTTTGGTGTAGCTAGACCTACAATGAATGAAGACCTTGCGTAGACTATCGGCGCAAGAAAAGTTTGGTGAAAGCCATAGACTATGCGCTTGGCAGTTCAATATCTACCACCCATGGAAGTTGGAACGCATGCTCTTCTGACCCTTGTATGGAACCATTCACAAAAAGGGTCTGCTTCCCTGGACGTAGAGGCGCATCATCACCAGAGCAGTGATGCGTAATAATTCGCCGCTGGGATACGAGAGAATCATGCTTCGCCTTCTTCTCCACTCGAGTTTCTTGTGAGTCAAACTTGCCAGCTTTCAAGGTAGACAGAGAAGCGATGATGAGGGACTTGTCATTGTCAATGTCCGTGAAGTGACTTGGCTTCTGTGAGACCTTGTCTCGCCAAGTAACCAGCTTGGCACCCCAGCCTTCGTGGATATGGCCGAAGCAGTGGAGCCGCGGCCTCGCTCGTGCGATGGCGCTGAAGAGCTCAGGACAGCCGGCTCGCTCCTTGGATTCCGTGCGGTCGAGTATACCCCGGGGTGGCCCATGGGTCATGACGAGGTCAACGGCCCCGATGTTCCAATCGTGTCCTTTGTCCGGGTGGTATTGGAATCCCCAGTTGCTTTTAGATGGCGTATATGGACTCGCAAAGACTGTCAACAGCGCGCCATTGGCGAGGGCGAACTGGTGAACACCTTCGTCTAGAAACTTGATGTTTGGGTCGTCAAGTAACAACGAACGTGCTTCCCCGAAATCGCCAAACTCTTGCTTGACTAGGTCTTTGTTGATGGGAGGTTGTGCCTCGTCGAGTAGCCTCTTGAATGCTGGCGTATCTAAGGTCATGTCGTGGTTCCCGGCGATGACGAGCTTCAATGGGGCCTGGATGGCTTGAAGTAGACGAATAGATGTCCGGAATTCCTCGAGTTTCGATTCCTCCGTCAGGTCCCCGCAATGGATGGCTACGTCGACGGGGAAATCGGGGTGAAGAGATGTTGGGAACTCCTCGCCGTGGGTGTCGGAGATAATGAGGATACGGGTCTTGATTTCGGGTCGGGATTCCATGATGATTCCGTGTGAGTGGTTGTGTGTGGATGGTTCGAGATGGTTATAGTGCAGATGGAAGGTCTGCACCTATATCTTAGATGGAAGCTTCCATGGCTCTTGTTTAGAGTTGGATTTGGCATATATCATGAAGTCGTGCAGCTGCATGCCTTGAGTGTGGCTCTGACCTTGGTAGGTACTTTCTCAACGACTGTGCGGACGTTGGATACAACGGCTTGTTTCTTGTCAAACTGGGTACCTAAGTACGTAGTAGTTTTAGAAGATGCAGCTCAATTGGACCAAATACCACAGGGTTTTAACCTCGTGTGAAGCCATACACATCACTATCCCTACTCTGCACGTGTGTAAGGGCCTTCGAGGAACGGAGATCTGTGAGAGAAGGGCCCGCGATGCCAAGATATCTCCTTGGTCGCATGACCTTGCCAAATATAAAGATAATGAACCCTAAGAATCTTCTGCGTAAGGCCTCGATATGCACAAGGCCCTCATACATGCGTAAAATGCGGAAGCGGTTGGCCATGACTATCCAGACGCACACGTGCTTGCTTGTGATGTTTGTAGCTCCAAGTCGGTCAGTGAGTAAACGAGACAGGAGATATCATGAATCCTTGAATATTGGGACCAGTAACACAGACGATAACAGACAGTGCATGGCTGCGTCGCTTCCCCTGCTGTCATTTGGAGATGGCCAGTTGGCAGTGCATATAAACATGGGACGGATGCGAGCTGTCGTTTCTTCTGGAGCCGAGAGAATGGGGTCATTGATGGGTAAGTTGTTGTGGATGCCTTCAGTGGTGGTGCGTGCTCAGGGGTCCCCAGTGGGTGATTGACGCCACTATGATTGTAAGCGGGCCACCTCCACAAAGCGGGAAATCGCAAGCCACCAACTGGCTGACTGGTACGGAGCACCTATGAGAAGCGCTCCAAAGGAGGTACTTCTATCTACCAGACACTAATCAAGAATTGGAGGTGATGGTGTGCAACGTTGGAGTCTTTCAAAGGTATGTCGATGGTAAAAAAAAAAGAAAAAAAAGAAAAAAAAAAGAAAAAGACTGTCATTTATAAGTAGAGTAAAACCTCTTCCCATTCAGTCTTAAGTACAACAGTCCCGTCGGTAGAGGACGTGGCAGTTAGTCGCTGGTAGGCATGTATCATGATGGGTGAAAATGGTCAATGGTAGACACACCCGGCTGGGCATGCTTCATCCCGATACAGTGTGGGCCTCGTCTCGGTAAGGCTGGCAGTCCATCAAGTCCCACACAACTGTACCGGCATTCAACCCACTCTACAGTGCCCATTCTTGTCTCACGCACATGAGAGGTACCTCAACAAGGGCACCTCCTCCGTCTTCTTCCACCACCCTCTATCCATTACATGACCTGTTGTGTTGTGCCTTACCCAACCACACACACACGTCAACTGCCAATCCGGCCAACCACCAAGCCCGTCCAACCCGCCATCGACGAGGATTTCTTCTCAACTCGTCCTCCGTCCTCCAGACCATAAACCTACCCCTCCACCATAAAAAAAAAAAAGTTCACGACAATCCCTAAACCGTCCGCCTCCTCATGTTCTTCCTACCCGACCCCTATTAATCCCTCTTTCTACCTACCTACGCCCTTGTTGACCTGAGAACCTACCTACTTGACTGTCCGTCCATCCTCCACTGCTTCCCCCCCCCCCCCACTCACCCCCC
>JABFFI010000131.1:0-62862 GCA_013623725.1 Fusarium robinianum | reverse complement strand
CCCACCTGCCCCACGTCACCACCACCCTCCCCGATTGCGCCTACCTTCCTTACCTTATCTAACATCGGTCGGTCGGTTGGCCCAAGTTCAACTTCACCCTGACACTTCTCCTGTCGCCTTCTTCTGCTAACAGCATCAACGCGGAACTTCTCAGGCTTCCCACGCCGTCACAAACATCGGGAAACTCGTTTCGCGACGACGTTTCTCTCCTCTTCGGAAACCCCCCTCCCCCTCTCGTGTGTAACCACCTGGTTGCCGCCACAAACCCTCGCCTCACCTGTCGCTTCGCTTCGGTTTTCTTGCGCCGCGCTCTCGTTCTCCTCCTCAACCCCTTCGTTCGCCATGGCCGACAACGCCGAGCCGAGCGGCGACGCTCAAGTCACCTTCAAGGTCAAGACCTCTTCAGATGGCAACCATGTCATCACCATGTCCGAGGCCGCGACCGTCCTCGATCTCAAGACCAAACTTGCGGGGGACGCCTATGAGAAGATCCCCGTGGAGCGACAGCGCCTGATTTACTCGGGCAGGGTCATGAAGAACGATGATGCCCTTAGCGCCTACAAGATTAAGAATAACAACACAATCCACATGGTCAAGAGTGCTGCCAGCAATCCGACCCAACCGGCGGCTAGCTCCCCTAACACCTCCCAAAACGTCCCCAGGAACCTGGCGTCGGGCACCGCCAACAACCCCCTCGCAGGGCTGACCGGCGCCCGTTATGCCGGCCGACAGATCAACCTCCCCAATCTTGACATGTTCGGACCTGATGGTGGTGTAAGCCCAAGCCCACCTATTGATTTTCCCTACCTACGATGCTGACCACACTTCCAGATGGGCCCTCCCATGACTGAGGAGCGTATCACCGAAATGATGTCCAATCCCGAGGTGCGGTCGAGTATGAACGCGGCCTTAAATGACCCCAACTTTGTCAACATGCTCATCGACTCGAACCCGCTGCTACGAAACATGCCCAACGCGCGGGAGATTATCAGTTCCCCCATGATGCGAGAAATGATGAGCAGCCCCGAATTGATGAGCCAGGCGATGCGTATGCAGAGAAACATGCGAGGTGGCGATGAAGCGTTCCCGGCTCCTGGAGCCACGGACACGACCTCCCAAGGAGCCCCAGCTAGTGACAACACGGAAGGGAACAACAACAACAACAACAACAACAACCAGAACCAGACAAACCCGCTGTTCGAACCCGTCGTGCTGACAGGCATGGGGTCTATTCCACCACCAGCACAAGGAGGAGGATCCGGCCGCCAACGTACCTTTGATGATCTTTTCCGAGAACTACAGAGCTTCAGCGCCCTCAACAGCGCCTTCAATCAAGCCCAAGTGGCCGCCCGGACAGGCAATGCCCAAGCGGGGGCGGGGAACACCCCCAGCCAGGCAGCTTCAGAGACCCAGGGTAGTCGGGATGGTGCGCCGCAGAATACGTCCAATCCCCCACTCGCGAACCCCTTTGCTGCTCTCTTCGCCCCTCCCGTTCCCCCTCCCGGAGGCGCCCAGGCGAACAACAACCCATTTGCCATGACTCCTGAGATGATGCAGCAAATGATGCAAACGTTCAACCCGACGGCTGCCTCGGCGCCTCCGGACAACCGACCACCCGAGGAGCGTTATGCGGAGCAACTGCGTCAGCTCAACGACATGGGGTTTTTCGACTTTGATAGAAACGTGGCCGCCCTTAGACGGAGCGGTGGAAGCGTCCAGGGTGCCATTGAGCACCTGTTGAATTCGGGTTAATTTGGACATGTCTTTGGCGTGAATTTTTAGAGAAATCCGCCAACAGAGGAGTGGGAGGAGCAGTATGGTGGTCTCGCCTCGCATGGCCGGACATTCTTTTCGTCATGACGGCGTTTCGAAGTGGTCGATGCCGACCAGACACCCTTGAGTAATGTAGTCTGGGGAGCGGGGAGCTTCTTTGGGGGGGGACAGAACAGGGCATACCTCTACGTTTTATTAGTATGATACTGTTATGATATCAAGCCTGAACAAGCCATTCCGAGTTGTGTTTTTCCCCCCTTCTCTTCCCCCCTTTCACTTCCTAGTCTTGGTGGCTTTTTGAACCCTAGGTAGGTACCTATCCATCAATACAGCCTTCTACGTACCTAGTAAAGAGTGAGTTCCGTCCGGCCAGCTGCTGTGCTCGGCACTATTCTTGTCGATCACTGTGACGTCTCTAAGCACTGGTTGGGTGGCGTCACACCGAAGGAGGAGATGCCTCGGCTCATGTCTTCCCCGCGATCTGAGATCTGTTCCCAATACAGGACGAAAGCCAGTTCGGGGAAGATGCCGGACATTCAATAGCCGACGTCAATTATTTCACGATTCTCCCCCATCAGCTTGTTGGTTTGTTTTAATCGTCCTTCCTCTCGACTCCTGGCTAAGAGGCACTGCTACATCTTATCTAGATAGGGACTCATTACATGTGATTTCCACAACAAGCCGCACTCTACATCAGCGTTTCTTATCGTGACCATGCGTGGCATCCAGATTGAGGAATATGTCAAGGTGAGTTTTTCCCCCCTACTATTTCATCATGCTCGAGTGGTTTAGCTATTACTCTCCTGAAAGATGAGATGAAGAAACGACAAAAACGCTAAGAAAATACTTGTTCTTCTAGGGCCCTGATCAGCTCAAGGTCTCAGACCTTCCGGATCCCATCCCCAAAGAGGGCGAGTATCTGATCGAGGTTCGTTCCGCGGCCGCCAACTTTTTCGACATTCTCCAGATCCAGGGAAAGTATCAGAACCAACCCCGTAAGCAAACCTCTCCCTCAATGCTATTTCAATCTAGCCCTAACAACATCGGACAGCTTTCCCTTGGGTCGCCGGCGCCGAATTCGCAGGTATCGTCCTCGCCGCCCCCGGCAACCCCAAGTTCCCTCCCGGCTCTCGCGTCTTCGGGGCGCACCAGGGCGCATTCGCGACGAGGCTCTGCGCTAGGGAGGAGTCTCTCCTGCCTGTCCCCGAGGGGTGGTCGTTCCAGGACGCGGCGGGTCTGTTTGTCACGGCGCCTACGAGCTATGGCGCCTTGGTGGTGAGGGCGGGGATCAAGAAGGGGGACTATGTGCTTGTTCATGCGGCGGCGGGGGGTGTTGGGTTGGCAGCTGTACAGGGTGAGTGTTTTTCTTTTCGCTGAAAGGGGGAGCATTCGGATATGCGATATACTGACTGTGTCTGATGGTGAAAGTCGCGAAAGCGTTCGGGGCAACCGTCATAGCCACCGCTTCGACTCATCGTAAACTCTCCATCGCGAAGTCCTTCGGAGCCGACCACACAGTTCTCTACACAGATGCCAAGTGGCCTTCCCTCGTCAAGTCTCTAACCCCTTCCTCTCGCGGCGTCGACATAGTCTATGACCCCGTCGGTCTCGTTGACGCCTCGACAAAGTGCACAGCCTGGAACGGCCGGATCCTGGTCGTGGGCTTCGCGGCGGGCCGTATTGAAAAAGTTGCCATGAACAAGGTGCTCCTAAAAAATATTTCCCTGGTGGGAATCCATTGGGGAGCGTATGCGGTTCATGAGAAGGAGACGGTGGGGAGCGTGTGGGAGGGCATAATGGGGCTTGTGAGGCAGGGGAAGATCAGGGGGACGGAGTATACGGATGAAGAGTTTGTAGGGTTAGAGAGGGTTGGGGATGCGTTGCAGGCATTGGGAGGGAGGCAGACGTGGGGGAAAGTTGTAGTAAAGATTCCGGAAGAGGGAGGGAGTAGGTTGTAGTGGTGTTGTTTGCGGTAGATGATGTTGATGCTATTCCCATATCCCTTTCCCTAGCTGGGATGCAGACCTGGCCGGACAGAACGATGCTAAAGTCTCAACACAAAGGGGCTACATATTCATCATCTAATTATTCAGTCGTTTCATCATTCAAAACTTGTCATCCTCCTCATTTCAGACATGTCGTAGGTCAAACAGCATCACACCCCCCCTCCGTATTACTGTCCGCTCGCCATGGCCTGGAACTTTTGCAGCAAGTCTTTATCCACATTGACAGCCCACTGCTCTTGGAACGCTGCCTCGCCGCCAACCCTATTCACCAGGTCCTGCAGACGTATCTTCACAAACTCAAACGCGTGAACAGTATGAATTGGATCCTTAGCCGAGCCCTGACGCTCTGCCGTCATCTTGGGGGTGTCATATTCACTGGGGTCCGTGGGCGCCCAAATCAGCGTGTCGGTGCCGTTGGCGACGCCATCCTGGAGCTCCGAAATAACACTCGTCCACATGTCGAAGTATTCCTGGAGTTTGCCGAGAACGAGTTCCTGCATCGGTGACGGAAGCTCCAGCAGTCGACTGAGGCCAAGGAGATACAGTTTCTGGCGTTCGATGTTGTCCATGTCGGAGAGGTGAGAGAACCACTCGACTGAGAGCCAGCCCCAAACTTGCTCGAGGGATCCAAAGTTGGTGAGCATCTGGACGAAGAGAGTTGGCTCAGCAAGCGCGAGACGTGCCAAGATCGCCAAATAGTCGCCTTCGGTGATGACATTGAGCTTGCTGACTTTGCGGTTGGGACCAGTGGTCTGGCGTGCTTCCCACGCATCGTGAAGGTTCTCCAGGATCTTCCTCATGAAGCCGATCTCGGTCATGTCTTGCAGAATAACCGAAACTCCTGTTGACCCTCCGAGTTCCGCGGCTGCCCTGATGAGATACTCGATGCATATCGTACCAAGTCGGACCAGCTCCCGACTCTTCGAATCAAGCACGCCAGAGAGGGCGTTCAGGGTCGGCTGCCGTAGTCGGTCCTCCAGCATCGAAGAGGGGGCAATGAGGATATATGACTCGACGGCTGCGAGGGCTTGCAAAGCCGTGTCACTGCTGTACTCCAAAAGGGGGAGGACCAGCTCGGCAAGGTTCACCACCTCAGGCGCCAGCGGCGCATTGCTCTGCATCAAGATGGCATTCCACAGTTCCAGGCACTCATCGATCAAGGGCATGTGCAAGTCGGACCCCCGACGTGCTGCTTCTGCCAGGAGGGGGACCATAAAGTGCTGGTAACGCTGGGAATTGCTACCCATGCTCATAACCAAGGCAGTAAAGATGGCAATGACGGCCTGCTTGATCATGTACTCCTGGGCGTCTGATTTCCCCCAGACCCCTGGCAGGGTGGACATGAGCTGATCTCCAAACTGTGAGACTTGCTCTTCCATCCTGGTAACTACGATTCGGATGGATTCGAGAATAGCCAGCTTGATCTCATCAACATCCACCATTTCGATCAGAGTGATGAGCTCAGATAGTACATCGGCTGTGTAGGGCAGGAAGGCCTCGACGTTGAAATCGAGCTCGTCAGCAATCCACCGCAGCTGGCGAGCAGCGGTGATTCTGACAACGAGGTCGTTGGCCTGATCATCTGGATTGAGAAAGTGTCGAAAGAGCTGATAGACTATGGGCCGGCTGGCGTTGCTTAGCTTGACTGGGGCCCACTGGCTCACGAGAATTGCTATCCGTCGCCGCAATACCTTGCACAGATCGCCCTGTTGCTGGGCATCGTTGATGATGGTCGAAGCTAGCACAGCGTCAAAATCGAGGTACCGAAAGACATGCGCTGCCGAAAGTCCCATGGCCGTATACACGGCTTCTTTGGTGGCGATATCAGCCTGGGGATCCTGCGCGGTCTGGAAATACGACAACAAGGGCGGAACTAGTAGGTCCTTGTAGTGGGTAAGAAGATCAAGGAAGAGCTTCTCAGCACATGGGCGCACTTCCCATTCATAGGCATTACCCTCACTCTGCTCCTGTTGCTCCCACTCCTCCGGGTCTTCCTCCCATGCTTCAAGATCGGACTTGCGGAACACAAACAGGTGGGTGATGATGGAGTTCACGATCTGGACGACAAGGTCGGGCTTGAACAGGTCTGACTTGATGAGCTCCTTGGCCCGCTCCTGCTCAGCCTTGGTCTCTTCGCTTCGATACTTGAATGTATGAACATGCTGAAAGCCGATCCTGACGCAAGCCCTGAGAATCAAAAGGCCTTTGAGTGCGAGCCTCTCAAGTAGAGGGCCTTCCACTTTGGACTTGGCAGTGCCGGGCTCTCCAGAGCCTGGCCGAATGCCGCCCGACTTGTCGAAAACCTCAGCAAACTTGGCGACAAGGTCCCAATACGCATGTACCAAGGACAGGGAATTGGGGAGAAAGACAAAACTGGCGGAATGCTGTTCCGCAACATCGATGTGTAGCTTGGCGAATTGGAGGAGGTGTTTGCCCACAACCTCTTGGTAGGGAGCAGGCACCGTTGAGTCATGGCTCACAAAGTTCAGGAGTTGCCCAAACTGATGTTGTGAGCGAGTCCAGAACTGTTCCACTCCGCTGTCGCCATGGGGGCGCTCGTAGCCAAAGACAACAAGTCGCCGGAGGATCTTGAGGGCAAATAAGCTGTTGAGCATAGCTAGGTCTGCCTCATCATTGTTCGACTGCCCGCTGCTGAGGAAATCCACCCATGCCGACGACTTCTCTGCGTATATCTCTGATAGAAGAAAAACGATTTCAGGTGTGACGGACTGAAGGGCAGTCTGGGACTTGCGCATGCGCGCGGTTGCAAGCTCTTTAACCACTCGCAGCAGGATCTGTAGGCCTCCATGAAGGTATTTCTGGTTGCTTTTCCAATAGGAGCGTAGGAGATCAATAATGCTCCCCAAGGCCTCTGGCCATTCAGAGGGATAGTCGATCCTGATGACTCTGGCAACAACCAGGGCATTGTGCAGGGCGAGATTTGATTCCTCCTCCTCGATGGTGCCTTGGAATAGTCGCGCCCGTATTGTTTTTTTCTCATCCTGCTTGATGCCATTCTTCACCGACGCGAAGAGACGCCAGTATTTGTCGATCCCGTTTTTAAGTTGGATTACGGCGAGAAAACGGATGTTGGTGGGAAGAGACTTGTCGAGGTAGACGGTCTACACATGTGTTAGCCACTTGTCTGTGGTTTCCGAGTCAAATACCAGCCCGGGGGTTTTGCTCACTTGAAGCGAAGAGTAGTAGCCCGGCTGGAACTCCCATGATGTCAACTGTTGGCCAGCTGTCTGGCGTAGCGCATAGTCGGAGGAGGTGGCAGAGTTCAGCGCTTCACAGAGCAACTGGAGCGTCAGCGGGTTCGCCTCGCCTGGAACTTCGATAGCGAAGCTCATGGTTGGAGCCAGCGACTTGCGCTGTCCAAGGGGAGCTTCAGAAATTCGTCGGCAGGGCAGTGAACACGAGTTACGGGCGGCGAGTTCGTTTGCGGTCCGTCTTTGGAGAGTGGAGGGGTGAGGAGATGGGTGGACGGTGAATTTTGGGTGTTGGAACTATGATGTTCTGGGAAGTTTACTTTGTGGTGGGGGTTCCGGGGGAGGCCAAAATGGAGGGGTAAATACGAGGCACCAACGTCACAAAGCTGAGAACGGGGGGGAAAACGGTGGGCAGGAAATGGCCTGTTGTAGAAGTTGAGGTTGGCGAAAGGCTGAGAAGATGGATAGATGTGCGGCGTGAAATTATTTGTCTACATGCCCGGTGATGAGAGGTGCAGGTAATAGGTACCTAAGTATTTTATTGTAGACGGGACGGAAGGTGCGGAGGACGAGAGCGTTCGCAGGAGGTAGGTACCTATTCGAAGACAGCCTGAGGTGAGGGAAGGGACGGATAGCCGCATGCCATCAAACTTCATGACCAAGCATTAAACGGGGGTGCTTCGTATAGCGAGCGAAAATAGGTACCTAGGCAGACTAGTAAAAGTACCTAGCAGCGAGACAAGCGGAAGGGAAACTGAAATTACAAGTTACGAGGAGGCCAAGGATTACTAGATAGAGAATCCACGTCTTGTAGTATTATACAGGGCCTATAGTACCTATATTCAACGTCCATACCTACCTACGTTCGGTATTCATACTGCTGTGCAAGATGAGGTTCTTCCTCCCTTCCTTCTGGGGTGTGAACTCCCCCAAGCGGCTGCGGGCTCGGTAGGGAAGGAGTGCCGGCCTGAGAAAAAGACCCTTGTCAATACCAACCTAGGGCATTAGCGCTAGACCACCTACGGAACAGTGAACGAGCTTCTGGCATCGATGGGTGGATAGGTACTTCGTAGTTAGTGGGTGATTCTGGGAGACCTTTTTTGACGGCTCAGACTTCTTCACCTGAAGCTCCACCAAGCAAACAGAATTCATCGCCATTCTGTGCCGAATTGGCCATGATACGTTCGAGAGCCGCGCGATCCGCGCTCACGGCCTCTTTACAAAGGCAATGGACATGTCCAGCATGTCTTTCCCAACGCCGTCTCTACTCCCAGAAACCCGCAAACCGCGAACCTCCCGACCATCGCAAACTCGGCGCACAACAAGAACTCTTCATCAACTCCGTCTACAGTCCTGGCTCGCCCATATTTCTCCCGAGCGGTGCGCGGATATTCAATCGACTTGTCGACTTCCTTCGAAAACAATACGTGCGGTATGGCTTTGAGGAAGTCATCACGCCGACAATCTACAAGAAGTCGTTATGGGCCAAGTCGGGACACCTGGAGAACTATGCGGATGATATGTACGCGGTGACGGGGAACAAGCACCCAGATACCGACGATAAGGGTTGCTGTGGAAGCCATGCAGAGGCTGCGAAGCCAGAGGAGGAGGAAGAGGGCGATTATGGTCTGAAACCCATGAATTGCCCTGGTCACTGCCTCATCTTCGCGTCGAAACGACATAGCTACCGAGACCTGCCGATTCGTTATGCCGACTTCAGTCCGCTGCACCGCAACGAAATATCGGGTGCCCTCAGCGGCCTTACACGGGTGCGACGATTCCACCAAGACGACGGACACATCTTTTGTCGTCCATGCCAGGTCGAGGAAGAGATCAAGAAGACGCTTGACTTCGTCAAGGTCGTGTACACGGTTTTGCGATTCGGCGTGAGCTACCGACTGGCCCTGTCCACGCGTCCCAAGGATCACTACATCGGGACCGAAGAGGAATGGGGGCAGGCTGAGAATGCTTTGAAGAGAGCGCTGGATGCCTCGGGTATGGAATGGGACGTCAAGGAGGGCGATGGGGCCTTCTATGGACCCAAGATTGACATTATTCTCAAGGATTCTGACGGTAAGGAGCACCAAACTGCTACTATTCAGCTCGACTTTCAACTCCCGAAGCGCTTCGAGCTCGAATATCAGGCTCCCGCCCCCGAGTACGAGGCCCGTGGTGAGACTACCGAGGACCCAGCTTTGCTGGCCGAGTATGGTCCTGTGCGACCTGTCATGATCCACCGCGCCGTCCTTGGCTCTGTTGAGCGCCTCATGGCTCTCTTGATTGAGAAGTACGACGGAAAGTGGCCTTTTTGGCTCAACCCACGTCAGGCTATTATCCTCACCGTCAACACCTCCGGGCCTGTGCTGGACTGGGCTGAGCATGTGCGCGACGTGCTTGTTGGGCACAATAGACAACTGTATGAGAAGCTAGAGGCTGGTGAGCTCCCTGGACAGGCGAATGTTTTCCGACCAACTGGGCTGGCAGTTGACGTAGACACGACCGCCAGACCGCTCGGCGCAAAGATCAAGGAAGCGCGAAAGAATGGGTATGGCCAGATTCTGGTAGTGGGGGATGAAGACGTCAAGAATAGCCAAGTAGGCTTGGGCAAGGAGAGGATATCGCCAGATGAGCTGCGAGAACGGCTGCGAACCATGGTAGATTCATTTGAATAGGTAGACAGGTAGCGACAGGCTTGCTGTTTTCAAGATGGCCGGCCTGCTTTAGACACACGCCCTCTCATCACTCCAACCCTCCTCAATAGCAGTAGAAGCGCTGAGTTGCGCGGCGCGGTGTGCCTGTGAGCGTCTCGATATGCCTTCACCCGAACACATTCTGGGATGGTAGTTGGCGATGATGGTTCTTGAATTGTAAGGTCACCTGAATATTCCTGCGGAGGATGTGCCCTTGTCAAAATACTGGTATCGTCGATATCATCCTCTGGCACGGCCTTGATTCACCCCCGTCCGTTGATACAGCGGCCTACGAACCACTTAGTTTCAGCCAGATAAAGTTGCCGCATGGGATCACTAGGTAGGGAGGTTGGTAACACTCACCTCTTCAGCTTCTCATCGACATCCCCCCCGGCCTGCTCGATGCGCTCGATTATGGCCTGCCGCTCCGAGAGCTGCTCGCGCATAAAGTCTACTGTCCGTTTCAACACCAGTCCTTCAGAGCGACCTTGCCCTTCTAAGCCGGGGACGAGCTCAGTCAGGCGATCGAAGCCCTCGCGGATGGCCTGTCGACGTTTTTGCTCTGAAGACGGGCGCGTTAGTCATCGGGCGTTCACATTGCAAGTCGCGAAAAGAGCTATCTCTAGGTGAAGGAGGAGCCTGCGCACCTGATGCGATGTGATTCTGTTTCTTCTCCTCTTCAGTGAGGCGAGGTTTCTCGTCGGGCGCGGATGCTGCGCCATCTCCATTTGCGGCTGTCTTGTTGGGTGGTGATGACATTGTTGATAAGAAAGCGCTGTTTGGCGAGGAACGTTAGGAAATGAGCTGTCTAGGTAGATAGACGCGTAGCTGCTGGATATAAGGTACCAGTCTACGTAAGTGCCTGAACGCTGAATATTTAACGAGTGTGATAGGTTTATTGAGGGCTGAAGATGAAAGCACCAGGATGTTGCCCCGGATTCGCCATGTGAAGGCGAAGCTAAAAAGAAAGGGACCCTGGTCCTTGCATCTAACTTACTTCGTACCTATTATTAGCTGTTTAACGTTTGCATGTGGAAATCGCCGCTTTCCCTTACCCGTTTCTGGTTCCTGATCGACTGTGCATAGTCCAAAAAGCACTTTTCACTTCTCGCTGGTTCGTTTATCTACATGTGATGAACAGGTCCTCGGCTTTTATGATGAAACCTCGTGGTTTTGAGGGAATTTAAAAACTTTGGGACAGTCCATGTGGTCTCTGTGGGACCTGCCATGAGCCAGTGGTTGCTGGATAGAATGAAGCATGTGATGGAGGATGACAGCTTTCCGTAGTCCGCCCACTGGCTGCATGATAATGGGAGGCAGACAGGCTGAGTGCCCAGTAGGTAGATAGTCGGGTAGCTGGGTACGTGCAGGTAAGCAGGGTTTTAGTAGCTACAGATTTCTGTCATAGGTGAGACACCCACCCATGATGGAATGATGGATCCCTCTCTGGATATATGTGAGTCTTGGAAACAAGACTACTCCATGCCGGGGCGGAGCGCAAGGTCGACATCATGAAATGGCTGTAATACATAAAGGAGGTTGAATTGGCAAGTTGTACACCATTATTCGCTTTCTTCAATCATCCTCCTCTTCGTCCTCAGAGTCATCATCATCCTGTCGAAAGATGACCTTCTCCGACATGGCAAGGCATCGCCGCACAGGCAAACCCACCACATTATCGACGCTGCCCTCGATTTTCTCCACCAACAACATGCCGCCAATCCCCTGAACAGCGTAACCTCCTGCCTTGTCCGCGCCCTCCCGGGTCTTGACGTAGGATTCAATCACATCATCGGGAAGGCCATCGGTTTCACTCAAGAAGTATACCTTAGTTTCTTCTGTATGACTTTCCACTTGGTACCCAGGATGCCTGGCGTCCTCTCTGGGAGCAACAACTGTGATCGCGGTCAGGACACGGTGAACCCGAGTATCCCGTAGATGTTTGAGCATGCGGATGTGGTCGACCTCGCTTCGTGGCTTCTCGAGGATGCGCCCGTCGCGAGTGACAATTACAGTATCGGCGGCGATGACAAGGTCAGGGTCGGGGATGGAGGCGAGGTTGGTCTGTAGCGTAGTGGAATAGACGTCCATGGCTTTTTGGCGCGCCGTGGCGGCGACATATTCGTAAGGTCCAAAGGCAGTCTTGTCGAGGTCCTCGGGTTTGGTGGATGGGGTGATTTCGAGGTTCGTGAGGCCGAACTAAAAAGGATTTAGTGCCTAAAGCCCGAGTGATATAGAGATTGGTCGCTAAGGGTGTCGTCGTACTTGTTGAAGGAGCGCTCTTCGGCGAGGCGACGCTGATGCAAGGATCACTCGCTTGGAGTTTAGATGCTTCAGGATGGGCAATTCGAGAGGGAGAGGGCCTTTGCGAAGAGGCGCATTCTGTCGCGGGAGAGGGCCTTGATCGGCGACCGTCTTTTCGTAGTCAGGGGGTGGCTCGTTGGGTGTGGAATCGGCCATCGTTTCGAGGAAAGCTGTGGGGTTTTGTTTAGGAAGATGATGAAGGTCGCACAAGTCAGCTTCCAAGCTCCTAGGGGCTGGAGAATGAGGTCAATGTGGGGTTGAGGACAGGACGTTAAGCAGCCCCACGGCAGCCCATCCCACCTACCGCTCTCATGGGGACGACTGTTTTCATCTCCAAGCTGCTTTGTCAGTCTGGAGGAGGGAGTTTTCCCATGCTCCGACAATGGCCAAGCAATAGTGACTTTCAGGGTTGGAGTCAGTTGTAGTTCTCCCGTTGTGATACTGGTATAGGCGGGATGCTGGACTATCAAGAAGGCGTCTGTCGGGTGAGGCAATGATGTAGATGTTGTATCCAAGTGGGCATCACATCTATTAGGTCACAGGGCTGAGAGAGATCTACTCTGTATGAACGGGGGGGTTTCATGATGGAATCTAAATGACATGCTAAAGAGGTAGAGTACATAATTTGGTAAAAAATAGGAAAAAAGTAAGGGCTTTCTGCGCAGACGCGGAAGCTGTGGGATTAAAGGGTAAAAAACAAGTTGTTATGTGTAGTAGGTGAGCTTGTTCATTAGAGTCAGTTTCGCGCTTTTTTTTTTTTTTTTTTTTTTGATTTCCATTGTTCATCATGATAATGGAATCCGTTGAATGAGGTTGAGACAGGTTCAGTGCCTTGTTGCCTGATTCGCTGCTTTCAGGCACCTCACTGGACCAGCCACAATGGAAGCGCCAGTCACGACCCGCCTCATTGAAACTCAGGCGGGTACCTCCACCAAGTACCTTCTCACACCTCTCCCGTCGCTCTTGAGCTGCAAAAAGCCATAATAACCGACCTCTTCAAATCGACTCGTTGACGCAGCCTCCGAGGTGCCTCAGCCTGCACCGACTCACAATAGCACCGAAGGATAGTGATACCCGGAACAATTTTATAGCAGCCATTTCAACGCACCGACCTCGACGTAATTGCCGCCACCTTGCCTGCCGCAATCCGAGGGCGGTCCATTTGACGCGACAATTGGACCAGCACGCGTCGAAACCCACACAAGCGTCATCGCAACGGCTTTGGAGTCGAGAACTGCGCGATCCCATTGTGTCGCTACGAGTTTTCTTGGTCGAATAGCTGGCCTAGTCTTGTGATGCGCCCGTCTCGGCGACCATAGCGATCACGGGCTAGGATGGATAGCAAGCGCAAGGCCAATGGTGCCGCTTCGGCGGAAACAGATGACCGTGCTGTGAAGCGTCGCAAACTCGCTGTAAGTCGATTCCGGATACCTTACCACTCTGCTAGGGGTGTGAAGCGTCACGTTTGTGCTTCGCAACCGCTTTCATTTGCCCTGCTATCGCGCACCTGTCTGTTCTCTTCCTCGCCGTGTTGCATCCTGACCGCTGCTCTTTCGGAGCTGACCTGGCCGCTATCGCAGGAATTCGACTTGTCAAAAGGCGAGACTCGAGAATCGACGACCGCATATGGCTTGGCCTTTCTGGAACTCATCCGGCGCACAGCCGACAAAGGGTATGTTGTTGAGTGTTGCGACAAGCCGATTGTTGCGTGCTAACCGACCGTGTCTTTTAGAGGGCGTCTTGTCGCAACCACTTTCGAGAAGTTGCCTCCGCGAGCAGGCAACGCTGACTACTACAAACAAACGCGCATGCCGATCTCTCTCAAAACGATCGAAGACAAGTTGAATAACAACTATTTCGAAAACCTCGCTGAGCTTGAGAGCTACGCAAAGCGAATGATCGCTAATGCCAAAGAGTTCTACCCTCGATCATCAACAACTTTTGATGATGCAGAGCGAATTAGGAAAGCTCTGAGTAACTATATGACTAAGACGAACCCAGCATATCATACGCGCGGTTACCAGGCGGTGCCAACACCTCTCCCCCCGGAGGACCCCGAGGAGGACGGAGAGGGCGGGGATGCTGAAGTTGAAGTGGACGATGGTGATGTAGCTGAGGAAGAAGAAGATGATGCAGAAGAGGATCAACAGGAGGAAGAGGAAGAAGTTGAAGAAGAGGAAGAAGTAGCTGAAAAGGAAGAAGACGAAGACGAGGATGAGGAGGAGGATGAGGAGGCGGAGGAAGAAGAAGAGGAGGAGGAAGAGGAGGAAGAGGAGGCACCTGCTTCCAGGAAACGGTCAATCATTCTGAAGCGAAGAGGGCCTGGCCGTCCCCCCCGAAGAGCCTCCACCCGAGGGAGAGAGCCCCCAAAATCTGCCCCTCCACCAGCCAAACCGGATCATCAGTACGAAGGCGTCCCTTACAAGGGCCTCACATTCCAGCAGGCCCAGGAGAAGATCGTCGAGGAGCTCCTTCGATACCAAGATCCAGAGTATGTGGATACCTCCCTGCATGTTTCGACATACAGCTGACACTTGTGGTCTAGATATGAGGATGCCTACTTCGAGGCCTTCATCAACTTGCCACCCCGCGCTTTGAAGGACTATTTCAAGGTCATCACCGATCCACTCTCGATTAAAAAGCTCCAGAAACTAGTCAAGGGTGTCCATGGACGCAATGACGTTACGGGCACCAGCGACTTTAAGACCTGGGGTGCATTCGAGGAGAAGGCGAAGCTTTTATGGACAAATGCTTACTTTTACAATGAAGAAGGGAGCGAGATTTATGCTCTGGCCCAGGAGC
The DNA here is from genome assembly GCA_013623725.1 of Fusarium robinianum. Lineage (NCBI taxonomy): Eukaryota > Fungi > Ascomycota > Sordariomycetes > Hypocreales > Nectriaceae > Fusarium > Fusarium robinianum. Next base: position 48,075 of record JABFFI010000131.1, on the reverse strand, counting down.
TAGAGGTTTGTACCCATTTGCGTTGGTTAATGCGCACGTATCTGACAACTCGTATAGAAGTTTTTCTATGGTCACTTCAAGAAGGCACAGGCCGCGGCGCCAGAGCCGGCTGGGCCGAAGATCAAACTGAAAGTTGGTCAAGCATCTGAGACGGCGACCCCGGCTCCTTCGGGAAAGAAGATCACAATTCACGTTGGAGGCCGAGGAGAGTCTGTCGAGTCACCCGCCCCCCAGGTTCAAACACCAGCTCCAACAACAGAGGCTCCGACCAACGGTCAGACTACCAACGGGACGGCCCGGACCTCGACACCCGCTCAGCCAAGCAGTAGCCAGCTGGAAAAGGCGCGAAGCGCTTCGGTGTCCATCCCTTCACCCAGCCCATCTAGGCAGGCCACTTTGAAGGCAGAAGAACCCAAAAGCGCCTCTCCGGCAGTTGTCCCCCAGCCCCCCAGTACGGCTTCTGGGCAAGGAACTCCTGTCACTGCGGCACCCGCTGCGCCCCCCCCGCCTCCGGCCCCTGTGCAGCCGCCGCCCATACTTAACCCCCTCGCCAGTGGGTATATGGAACAAAAGCACCCGAGAGGTCCAGGAAAGGGTAGGTTTCCATTCAGTATTTCCTCTTATTCAAGACCCTCGCTAACAAACTTCTAGGTATCAAAGATGCCCTACTCTCGAGAGTGAGAATCCAGATCCATCCAGGTCTACAAGTTCAAAGCCCGACAGTGGTTTCGGTATTTCCCAATCCCACAGAACTGCATCAGTCAGCCGCCGTCAACCTGGCCCCCCACACCAACCGCGTCCTTGTCGTCCCCATGCTCCCCGAGCACCTGCGGAACCGACAATACAGCCTCTGGGCGCTGGTTAACAAGCAGCCCCTGAAGCCCCTCCATCAGCAGGTCCCCGGGCAATTGCCGAACGAGCGTGCGTTTGAGGCTATCTTGCATTCGGGCGTGAATGTCGTCGAGACGCATCTCATTGCCGCCATCCCGCGGAGCGAGCGCGTCGTGGGCGGGCCAGAGGTCGAACTGGAGGTGTTTACTATTGTTGTCAATGTGTTGAGGAATTGATGCGGTTTCACTCTGTTAGTGTGAGAGGCGAGCGGCGTGTGCGCGATTGGGACGGTTTTGCGGTTCTATAAGGCTTTTCGCGACCGGGATCTGTTTCGGAAGGGCTTCCAATCTTTGGCGGTACATGACGAAGAGTTTGTTGCTGTAATGAAAAGCAATTGGTATAAAGACACAGATTTTTCTTTCCGAACAAAGCACTCTCATCCATTTCACATGATCCACGGGCTCATCTGTTTCCGCCCCAGTTAACAGAATTACGTTATAAGGGCGACACCAAGAGCAGAAGAGAAGATATGATATTCTGAAACTCTATGGTATCTCAAAGCAGACCCCGTTTCCAAGCGCCATGCCACGCCGAGATATGCGATTCGACCCTCCGGTCATGCATCCATCCGCTGTCCTTGCCCATTTTCCCATCACAACTCATACTGCGCCCTCTGCGCTTAGCCAGGTGCTGGTCGCTGCTTGAATTGCACCAAGTGCTTGAGACCCGTCTGGATACCCATGAACTTGCGCAACTTAGGATCATACCAGCCCAGAACATAGACTCCCATGCAAGCTGTCTTCCCCTTTAGCTCCACGACTCCATCGACTCTGATACATCCTCTATTCGGGGGGCTCTTGGTGGGTTTCCAGTTTCGTGCGAAAGTGAGCGAGGCAGCTTGTATGGCGGCCTGGATCCGCGGGTCGAGCTGCGTTTCGCCGCCAAACAAAGTGCCAATAATGTCGCCACTCCCAGTGGGCAAGTGCCCATGAGGCGGCCGTTCGTTTTGTCCAATCATTCGGACTTGGACTGGTTGCTTGCCCGGTTCCCTGAACGCGCCACGCTCTCGCACTTGGCCTAGTGTCGCTGGTGGCCATGTAGGTTCGATGGGGGGCGGATTTGTGAAGCCGAGGGCTTTTGCAACATCTTGTGCCGTCTGCTTCGCGAGAAAGCTGACAAAAGTCCACGCCGTTAGAGCCACGGCCTTGGGATAGAGGACTTTGGCAAGATGGCCTGCTGCTGTCGAATCGATGGGGCGGTCACCCCAGAAGATGCCTTCTTCATCAATGATGACTCTATGAACTCTCAAGTTAGCTTACGTTGCAAGAGAAGTAGAGTGTAAGTCAACTTACCCCGAGACGTAGTGCATCGGCGGAGGAGCCTGAGGGTAGATGAGGTCTAGCCAGAGTTTCCTCACACTGATGGCTCCCCCACCGAGGAGCCTGACGAATGCTGGGTTTTTCTCTACCCCTCGCTTGATCTCATCCGCTAAGCCAACTAGAGTGCGTTAGAACGCGCAAGGTTTTGAGGTTTATGTCACACCTACACTTGATCTCTTTCTGAAGTTTCGTGTCCTGATTGACCTTGATGAACATCTCCCACTCTGGATCGGAACCTCGATATGGAGGCTGCTTAACCTCTTTCGTGGTGAATGGGAATGGCAAGAATAGTATTGGCTCGTCGTCCTCTGCCATATTTTGGACTTCCTCCTTCTCCTTATCTGATAATGCCTCCCATTCCGCATCGGCCCAATCGAGAAGAGGATCGAAAACGACGGTAATAAAGATCTGCCAGCAAGAGTAGAGGACGATGGTTGTGAAGAGGACTCGTCTATCTTCGACGTTAGCATAACGCTCGTGAGTAGAGTAATCAATTGGAGTTGGAACATGGTTCGCACCCAATTCGTCGGAGGCCAGGCCTATAGGATCGTGACTGTTGTGTCCTTGGGAAGTAGACTGGTAGATCCGGCGCAGGTTTCGGTCGTCGCCAAGGTATAAATGATATTTGCCTTCCAACGGGCCGGGCTTGACGGGCGAGGAATCGTGGAGTTGTCGGCAGGCTCGAGAGCGTTGCTCGCCGAAAGACGGCCTGTCGAGCCAACATGCCGCCTCTTCCGTTCTGTGACGCTTGAGCAAAAAGTAGGTCAATGGAATAAATTCTAAGTGGTAGCAAAAACTGCCCGTGGCGTGTCAAGACTATGCGTTATGAATAGAGAGGCATGGTGATAGTGGCAACTGTGAAGATGATTTGTGGTTGGAGTGGCCTACACCGGAGGTGCAGGCCGTTGAGGCGCATGGGGCACTGTGCGTATTCATCAGCCTACTGTATTGCGTCTTTTGTGATTTTACGTGGGCAGCAGCGCGACCGCACTGTATGACGGAACAATTCGCGGCCGCGTTTCCCGACACGTGCAGCCCCCAAGCAACACCCGTCGTGCCTGGCTGGAGCTTTGGATTGCGACGTCCTTGAGCTAGGTGTATCAGCCTGGTCCCTTCAACCAACAAGCTTCATCATCTTTTGCCCAAAATGAAGCTCACCATTGGGCTCAGCGCCGCCCTTGCCAGCTTTGCCGCTGCTGCACAACAAGCCGCCGAGGTCTTCATCCTTCCCGCGCCCCAATCCGCGTCGTCCCCCAGTGTCCCCCCGAGCATCGCCCGTCTAATCTTGCTTCAACGCCTGGCTCCCAACGGTAAAGGCCCATCGTTTCGCGACATCCCCGATACCGTCGATCCCGAAGATGTCGTCTCTTTGATGAACAAGTTTGGCAAGGCGCCTTCGCAATTGTTGACGGAGGATGAACACGCGTCTCCGAGTCAGCTTGTCGTGATGCTGGAGGGAATGACGGAGGCCCAGATCAAGGCTGCTGGCGCCGCGCTCAAGACACAGCCAGCTTTTTCTATCACGAACCCCCCTTCGGCGGACGCCCACGATAATCTTGTCAAGAACGACTTTTACAATATTGGTGTCGCGAATGAACACGGTTGCTCCCTCGACCAGATCATCAACCCCCTGGAGGAAAGCTGCTGGAGTGGGAAGTCCACTGCCGCCAAGTTTGACGTGTCAAAGGTGAACTCTAGCTTCTAAGTACCCCCGTATAACCCAGTCTCTAATTCGAAACTTAGAGTCCCGAGATCTTGAATGTCTTGTATGACAAAATCTCAGCTCTCGCGAAACTAGCGGAGTCAGGCGAGATGGAGACTGCCCTTGTTCTTCTCCCTACCCCTGAGACGACGAGCCCTAAGCAATGGTCCGATAAGCCACAAGAACTTCGACGCCGACAGGCCGAGATGGTCTTTTCCTCCGTGGAGGATGACGTCGAGCCCTCGACTCCGACTACCCCTGCCGACGACTCTCCCGTCTTCTCCGTTCTTCCATCGATCCCCTCTTGCTTCAAGTCTGAGGAGAGTTGCATCAAGGGCACGGCGAACTGCACTGGACACGGATCATGCCAGAACAGATATGCCAATAACGACGGTTCCGAGGGCAAGGAGGTCTGTTACTCTTGCCACTGCCTCAGGACTGCCACCAAGCAGGGCAGTGTGATTCATTGGGCCGGCGGCGCATGCTCTAAGCAAGACATCAGCGTTCAGTTCTGGCTCTTTGCTGGCTTCACTATCGCTATGGTAGGTGTTCTGACCCTCAGCATCCGGATGCTGTTCAACGTCGGTGAGGAGAAGCTTCCCGGGGTTATTGGTGCAGGAGTGTCTAGGTCCAAGTAAACATTTTGGCAGCGGCTGATATAAGTTGCGCTATGGGGAACTGTCAGGATGCAGGAGGCGTATAAGCCGACCTAGGGATATTTTACACCATACCAACTCCCAGTCGGCATGTACCATACAGGTGTATTTGATATACGGGCGTCATAAAGGCAAGGAGCTTGTACCAGGTGCCTCAGTATTGGAGGCTTATTTCGTTAGAATGGATTTCAGTCTTGTTGAGTTCTAGACCCCGAGTCCCATCAAGCGCGTACGTCACCGTGGGTAGACAGAGGACAAGGCATCCAATTGTTCCCAATGATCTAGGCACTATCTCCAATACGACACGGCGTTTTCCAACTCTCCGGTTGGAACCCTGGTTTCAGGATGAGCTCAAGCCTCAACAAAGCCTCCCCCTATCTGTGGCTCGTGCAACCAATCAGACATCTTTCTGGATGGTCCTGCTCCATCCCTGGTTCCTTTAGTCAGCAGAAACGGAGTTTATAGAAACTCCGGTTCACCAACTGCCCAGACCTTTCAACACTCTTAAGAGTCTGGAATGAGACTCTGTCGCCAAAAGTCCGCCGGACTTCTTTCCTCTGAATAGAGCATGGCCTATCTTTTTGGTCTGGGGCGCATGTATTCTTGCTTTACGTTTCTCCGGATCCGGATCTGCCTGGGCTGAGGACGATGTCGACTCCCGACAGGCCTAAACCGGCGACGGCAAAATGGGGAGCTGCATGCGCGCAGTGTGCAACAGCAAAGGCGAAATGCATTAGATCCAATGCGTCTCCAGGGGCAAAATGCGACCGGTGAGCATAGGTTTTTCTTTTTGGTGTCTGTGGTCTGCCTTGGCCAAGAGCCCATCAGATGATGTTGCTACGGTGCCGACTGTTCCGACCGAGCTGGCGTGTAAGTGCGGGCGGCACTCAGACTCCTCAACTACACCTTCTGCTCCAAAGAAGCACCTCGACTCAAGGCACCTACTACGAACACAACTAATTAAAATCGATAGGTGCGAAAGGCTAGTTAAGAGCTGTACCGAGCAAGTTCATCGCCCTCGAAAAAAGAGGCAACCAAAACCCTCGTAAGTGTTTGGTCGATCAATTCCTCAGTCATGTTATGTTGGTGGATCTGCCTTTGCAATTGATCATTTCAACCGACAACCACTATCTATACTCAATTTCTTAGAAGCAATTAACTTGATACTTACATCTCTCTGCAGAAGAACGGCCCAGATTGAAGAAAGACTGAATGGCTTGGTGAACTTGCTCAAAGCCGGGGGTATCACCCATGCCGAACTCACAACAGACACAACATGCATCCCTACAGAAGTCGACCCAGCTGTCTCCAACCAACAATCCCCATCCAACAGACCCGATGGATCTTTCATTCAAGGCCTCAGTCCCTGGGCTATACCCGAAGTTTACAACTCCTATGCTCCTCCTTCATGTATCTGCCGGCCAGCGAGTGGGGATGCTCCTCCTCCTCCAGCTTCCGATGAAGTTCTCCTCGACATTTACCGGAACGAGTTGCAGGCTCTTCACCCCTTTGCCATAGTTCCTCGAAATGTTTCTGCGGCAAAACTTAAATCTACCCGGCCATTCCTCATGTCGGCCATTCGGATGGTCACATCATTCAGAAGTCTACGCTCAATGCGGGCTCAAATGTACTATCTCATGCGTCACATCGCAGACCACATGTTGATACGTTCGGAACGCTCCTTGGATCTTTTGATGGGAATTATTGTCATCGCGGCCTGGTATCAGTACCACTGCTTCATGCACGCTCAGTTGAACAACCTCATTGCGCTGGCAGTCACACTCTGTGGAGAGTTGGGCTTGCATCGCAGTCCGACCGTCCTCGAGCGTACGAACCTTGTGGTTGTGAAGCCCTTTCACCCCGAGAGACGGACAAACGAGGAGCGGAGAGCACTCCTGGGAGTCTGGTTTTTATCCTCGGCGTAAGTTCTCCTGTTCTGCTGGAGATGGCTCGTATCTGACACTTGGTAGGATGTCGCTCGGCTTCTCGAGAATCGAGTCTATGAGGTATACCAAGTACATGCAAGAATGTCTCGGGATACTCGAAGAGGAGCAGGAGCATGAAACCGATGTGAACCTCGTCTACCTTGTGCGCATCCAGCATTTGACAGAGCGAATCTCCCAGCTCAACTCCCCAGACGACCCAGCAGAAGAGGTGGCCGGTCTTCCCACCGCCCCGTTGTCCGCCTACGTCTCGGCTTTTCAGGGTGAACTTGACCGCATCCGCAATTCATTGCCCCCTACCTTGAGGGATGATGGTGAGTGCGTCGAACAGCCAACTTGAGCCTGTCACTCACAGATACAGGAATAATCAACACATATCTGAATACCGCCGCTCTCCGCCTCTACGAACCCCCCGTCCTAGATACCCCTCGAATCATCGCCATGTCAGAATCGCTCACCTCTCCTACTCTTGGGGCCGCCTCGGCACTTGACATATTTTACCAATCTCGCAACGCTTTAAAAAAGTTCTTCGATAATTGGCTATCTATTCCCGTTTCTGCATACTACTGCCAAACTACTGCCGTGGCTGCGCAACTTGTATACGCCCTTACGGTCCTCGGCAGGTGGGCAAAGTTTACCGCACCCATCACACTGAACGGCCCCCAGACATCTACGCCGGGCCAAACAAACAATTCGAATGCAAATCTCTTTGGGGCAGGTTCAGAGTATTCGGTGAATGCAACTTCTGGGAAAATAACGCCATCAGGTTCGACACCCAGCAACAAGGAGAAGGATCCGCAAGAATGCAGCCAGATCGTCCTTCGGGAGGGAACGGACCCCAGGTTGCCTGGCGCAGTGGCGGCACTTCGTTCACAGATTCAAACTCAACCCGGGCTCTCACTAGATGTGTCAGGTATTCTTACTGGTGTATGTGCTCGCTTCGAAGAAACGAGTGCCACGTTTCAAGTCGCGTCTTCTGAACCCGGTGCCTCGGACCACAACCTCTGGAGCATGAGCGCCATAAAGGTCCGCATCACGCGGGCGAAACTAGAACGATGGGCAGAGATTGTAGCAGAAGGCACAGAGGCGCTAAAGCTTCAGGAAGAACACAACCGCGATATAAACATGGAAGAGAGCGGGAGCGGGAGCAGCGATACTAGAAAATCTAGCATGGAGGCGGAGGGGACGACACCATATCTCAACGGCGATATGCCCACGGACCCTATGCAAATGTCAAATTGGAACACAGGACAGCCTTGGACGAGCGAAACGTTGCAAGGTGTAATAGATCCCACGACATGGTTTGATGGGGACTTTGATTGGGGGCAAGTTATCATGAATTCAATGGGGAACCTCGAGCAATAGACCGGTTATTGACGTGTTTGGCTATAGAAGGGACTACTTCGTTGTAATTATTGGCGGCATATGCTTTTTTTTGCTCTTTATCATTGTTATTGTTGCTGTTGCTGTTGCTGCTGCTGTTGTTTTCTTCCTTGTCCTTTCCCTGAACCCTTTCTTCGTTACCCTTGCCTTTGGGGTCACAACTCGGTACTCGAAACCAGGTTTGACTTGGCCCACGACAGAATTTCCCCAACTCTCCCACCGACTGTTGAACAGGTGGCGCCTCGGTCAGTATCCCGTCCCGTCCAAGGTCACGGCTTACGTCAAGCATGTTTCAGGTAGTGTTGACACAACCTCCATCGTGTCCGCAGCTGCGTTTGTGCCCTACGAAACTCGGGCAGCTCGTTTTATGATCGTGGCGGAAGCTGATCGGGTAGCGATGAGGTAGGTCACCCAGCGATCTTGGACATGGCGTTTTGAATGATAGATGGGATTTTCACCGGCTCTAGGCTGATCGACATGTTGGATATAGAATCACTTACACCCCTTGAAGCCAAAGTGATGCCTAACTCAACGGACGGATCGCCATGTTGATGATGACTCTTTCAGGCAGCCAAGAAAAAAAAACCTGTGGAAAGTGAAGTATTCGCGTAGCCGGGTGGCTTTGAATACAGGGAAGTATCCCGTCAGCCCTGTCTAAGCCCTCACGCCCCTGCTGTCGGCTCGGTGCATACTATGTAAGTACTGCATACATGTACGTGGCCGACCCCCTCCTCATCAATATGTTGAAAATTGAGTGCATCTCACCTTATGTTGCTCCCGCCTTGTTTTCTCTCCACCCGCTTTCGAAGTCCAAAGACACGGAAGGACGCCGATCTCGCTGCCGAAGGTGTGCCGCCCGTTGGATGATACGTTGTGACGAGATACGGTTGAATCATTTTGTTGGTTTCCAAGACCCAACCGAGGAAACTGGTGTGGCAGGGGGTCAGGACTGCGGCGTCACCAAGTAATATGCTGAAGACAGACGAGATCATCCGATGAGAAGATGATGTAAACAGCTGTAACGAAATGCTGAGTTGTGCATGGAGATGGGGAAGATCGGAGCTCGATGGGCTACTCAGATCCGTCAAGGCTGGTTGGACAACGGAAACCAGTATCCTACCTAAGTACAGAACGCTCTCACTTGCGAAGCAGCGGTGTGCAAGGTGAAGAAATACGCCTCCGCCCACCACGCACAACTGCTAAAACCCAGACAAAATTTGAGAGTCCGGTTATCTCCAGTTTGCAATCGGGTCAGACAGCTGCCGGATGGTCTCTCTAGAGGGCAACGACGAAAACGAAGACGACGACGACGACGAAGACGAAGACCACGAAGACCACGAAGACCACGAAGACCACGAAGACCACGAAGACCACGACCCTTGTCAAATACTGGTGCTGTTGTCACGAAGCCACCCCGGGCGTGTGTGGTGTGTGCAAAGGTTTTCGGGCCTCAAAAAAAAACAGCTGTCGCTGGCGCAACACAGGAGCCAATAGTCAACATATCTCCTCTTATTTAGAATAGAGGAGGAGATAAAACCTAGTTGCCCAACGGAGCCTCAGAAAGAAAAAAAAAGAGAGGGCTAATTGTCGCTGGCGCAACACAGGAGCCAATAGTCAATATATCTCGTCTTGTTTAGAATGGAGGAGGAGACAGAACCTAGTTGCTTAACGGAGCCTCCGAGAGACGGTTGCCTCGTACCCCAAGGTATGCTCGTCCGCCTTCATTTGGGAGCCCCCCTCACGGCCAATTTGTCGGTATCTAAGAGGTCAGCTTTGCCACAGCCCGTTGAATGTTACGTCGCAACTATGGCGGAATGCCTACGCAAGCAAGTCCAGATCCAGACGACCTTCCTACGGGGGGTAGGGCTCCGGGTAAGACAAAGAAACAGTTGCTGAGCGGTGAGCCGGACTGAGCCCACATAAAAAACCAGGCGTGTCGTGTGTGCCAAAAGTTTTCAGGCCTCAAAAAAAAAAAAAGAGAGGGCTGACTGTCGCGGGCGCAACACAGGAGCCAATAGTCAACATATCTCGTCTTGTTTAGAATGGAGGAGGAGACAGAACCTAGTTGCTTAACGGAGCCTCCGAGAGACGGTTGCCTCGTGCCCCAAGGTATGCTCTCGTCCGCCTTCATTTGGGACTCTCCCTCACGGCCTACTTGTCGGTATCTAAGGGCGGTCAGCTCCGCCTCGCCCATACGTTCCATTGCCTATTCACGAGCTACCCCCCCGTAGGAAGGTAGTCTGGATCTGGATTTGTGTAGGTGCCTCAAAGTGCAATTCCCCAAGACCCTTAACGGCCTTGTTCCGAGCATAGATAAACGACTGACGATCCTGCCAGTGCCTTTGCGGACATGGAGGTATGAAAATCAGCGTCGATCCTTGTCCGTACTGCAACACTCCTCGCTGCCCGAATTGCAATACTCAGAGACTCAACGTTCGCAGTGCAGACGGTGACCTGACTCCCTGATCCGCGCCCAGCCCAGGTGCTCGACCTATTATTTGTCCGGATTTACTCGAATTTAAAAGGCATTCTTTTCAACAAAGGTACGATTTGAGGCGGAGTTGGTTCGACAAAAAATTGGATACAGAGTTGATGGGTTTGGGTTTGGTCCCAGGAACAACATCGAGGTGGCGGCACTTGTCGAGCCCTTTAATGCACTGGTTTCTTGGAAGAGGGGGGCTTGCCTGTTCTCTTCATGCCTACTCTTTGTTTGATGCGAGCGAGACGGTTTCGGGGCGATGATACTGGCGATGACGTTCAACTGACAGGGAATCAAGCCTAGCTAGCTGCCATCTCGCCCCTAGAACTCGACCACGTTATGCCCGCAAAAGATGAAAAGAACGGGTCGAATGAAGCCTCCTTCACAGGCGCGTTGGCCCGAGTGACTGACTTTACCTTCTTCTCCCTTTGGGGCAGAGAGCCTCAACGCCATCTGAATGACTGGGAAGCCCAATTCGGAAGCCATACGACGATCATACCACAGGATGAGAACAAGGCTTACCTCACGTTGATTCTTGAAAACTACGGGTTTCAGTTTGGCGAAATCGCGGATTTCATGTTGTCTGATTCCCCCTCGCAGTCACTGGAACGAAGAGAATCTCACATCCGCAACTTCTGTGAAGGGGCGCCGTTCGTCCTCGACAGCGCAGTTCCAGTGAATCCCGGACAAAGCCCCATTGAACAAGCCCGCGAGCCAAAGATATGGGTGTCTGACCACAACCCAAGATGGCTCTCAATTCGCGAATTCTACGAATTGCTCCAACAGAAGGTATGGCAAGGGAGGGTGGGCTTTAATTCATCAGGCGATAAGATTCATGAGAGTGTCCGAGTGCTAACTCAAGTTACTAATGAAGCGGTACCCAGAGGACGGTCCCATTAACACGCTGTCTGCCCCTATCCCTCCTCGACGGATGTACGTCCTCCGTGCGAAACATTCTCATCAGACTGTGAAGATGGGCTAATTCGGTCACACAACAGATACATCAACAGCCCCAATGGCGCCACTATTCTCTCTATCATTCGGACTGCGCCTTCATCTCAGGTTGAAGGCATTCGGGAGCTGTTGGGACACTATATCACTGCTATGCCAGAGGCTCACGTCAGATTACGAGAATTCGTGAGTGGCATTGCCCAAAGACCGATTACTAAGTGTCTACGTACTACTATGTAGTACGTCTATTCTAACTTGTCTACTACTTACAAGACTACCTGGAACGGGTCCTTCTCATTTTCCATCAACCTCCCCTATTACTCAATCCACAAGACCGACGAGGACGATACTCGAACGATATCCTCAAGCCGAGAGCGGATGCGACGTCGCGAGGACCTTAGCTTTCTGAAAGTCGCCAAGGACAACCCTACAAAAACCGATCTGCCAAAGTGTGCGACGTTGCAGGAGAGGGTGTACGCCATCTCAGTCGTCGGCAAAAGCGACAGGATCTGGACTGCTTTTTGTTTCGCCGAAGACCCGTGCGATGACGACGATGTGGAGGAAGACGGCGGAGGAAAGCTGGACCCGATCATCCAGGATGCTGAGGACAGCGTCACCGATTCGCCTCGAGCATATGGCTTGAGGGCACTCGACACAGCTCTGGACGGGATTATTGACCACCAACTTGAGATCCTGCATTGGCTCAAGTCAAGTCGCCATCTTTTCGTCCGCATCTGTAGCAGAGTACGTCTCATCGAGATGCCATATCCTGTCGTCGTTACTGACGTTGCCTACTAGTCAGAAGATACGCCAAGCGATATTTCCCCCGAAGACGTTGGGACTTGGGGCCTGCGCTACTCGTGGGCCTTGAGGTCCGTCATGGAATACATCTCGGAGATAATTGAAAAGCTAGACGTATTTCTGGCCGAAGACATCATGCTTAGCCCGGAAGGGATTCCACTGGGTCGATTATTCCAGGGGATAGAAACCGACCCTCTCGCCATGAAACATCTCAAGGGCATTGCCGAGAGGCGGAAGGCCTTGGACGGCATCTACCGACAGTTGAAGAAGTGTCAAACGTCTTGCGAAGAAGTCCGACGCGAAGTAAGTAACTGCGCTGCGTCTGTCTGTGGTTGATTAAAACTAACCACCTATTGCAGCACGAGAGAGCCCAGGCAGAGGCAAGGTCTCAGTCGGCCGCGGAGCAGCAGATCATTCAGCATCAACTCAAGAGAATGACGGCAATTCAGATCGTAAGCCAGTCCCGCCCCCTTTAAACACCACAGACGACTAATGATGCTCACCGTTCCCAGGTCTTCTTCCCACTGGGTCTTATTACCCAGCTTTTTGACGCGAGGCCTGAGAAGCCAGACTCGGCATCTATGCTCAGCTTCACGGTCCTCATCCTCTTCAACTGCCTTGTCCTCCTTTTGTCCCTCGTGTATGTTTTCTGGAGGCGACAGGTGGCTCGACTTTTTGCAAGGCGGCCCTGATGGAGTTTCGCGACGGACAAAGTCGGTTTGAGGCAAACAGCGCCTGGATAGAATGCGCTTAGAAATGCACATTCACGTCAGTCTGTACGAAGGTCCGAAACTACACGCCCCATGGTCACGAGAAAGTGTTGACATGTGACTCATTGCAGCGCGAGGCAATCCCTCGCATCAGACCTGGTCCTGGCATCAGACCGGGTGCTGAGTCTTCATCTTATGCACACGCCCAAGGAGGAGAGCCATGCCTGATTGGACACAATCTCGAGGCCATCACAATGTCCCAGGCTCTCGGGTCAGACTCAGCCACAATCGACGGGAAGCGCGCTTGACGGGATCAAGACCTACCCGCCTCGTGTCATACTACCTACCTACGTATGTCAAGGGATGATAGCTCGAGGCTTTACAGAGCGGGATGACGCAAGAGGACGGGTAGATGTGCAGTATATTTGCATATATCGGTCTAGAATTGGGACTTATGTCACCATTGATTGATGGCCAACGGTATCAAGCCATTGCAACACATCCCGGACGAGCGCATAGGACTCTTCCCAGTTGTGAAAGGAGCATGTAAGCCGACGTTCTTCTGCCTTGACGGAAGAAATTGTCTCCCCTTTCTCGTTCACCAAGTCTAATATGGCACGGAGATAGAGGGCTATTAAATAATCGAAATGTCGTGTCAGAGAGGCTTGTCCCGACCCGTAAAGCAGCACCGCAAAGCTACGCCGAAGAATCATGATAGAGATGTTGACGGCATGGACATCTTGCTTTATGCGAATCTACGTCACTCTTAGCGGAGGGACATCTAGGCATCTCTTGGAGATAGGTAGAAATAGCTTGAGTCTGGATGGAGCTTTGCGAGCGCAATATCCGTCTCACCAATGTTGAAAAGCAACAAAGAGTTGTGACCCTGAACGTCTATTGGGGCAAATATTTCCACACACCAATCTGCTATCCAAGATACTACGCAGGGAAGCGAAATGGCAGGTATGATGCACTTCGCAGATATGCAATAACTCAACTCCATCTTACCGCAGAATTACTTCGTGTACGCTGACGTTTTTGATCCTCTCACTGATGCAGGCTGGGACATTGCTCAAGATGGAACACTGAATACATACCTGACATTGGACCAACAGGCAATTCAGGACTTTCACGTTGCGGCATGAGTGGCACCATAGACCCGGGAAACTTGCAGCAGGATGACAGAAGAGGACGGTTCAATGTGCAGCGTAACTGCTTGCGTTGTTTGCCTAGAACTGGGACTGTCATCTTACCCTGCTTCTGCGAGAGCTGGCTTGCCATGCTAGAACTCTTAACCACCAATCAACCATGACAGCCTTAGTTTTCGGCAGAGTCCCCCAATAAGGTAGCGCTTCATGCCAGCACATCCCGCAGGACTTCGAGTGACAATGGAAACGCAGCAGTCGGCTTCATCTACAAATCAGGACGTCCCTTTCTTGATCAGGCGCTGCATGAGGATGGCTCGAGGTATTGGTGCCCGACTCCGGACAACGCGCTTACATTCTACAGGTTCCCTTTTAAACTACGAAGTATGGCTTTGGGCAATCTCGACGCTACGTCTAGAGTCGACGCCATCACGAGGCAACCGAATTGTTGCGTCTAGATCTTTCTTTCTTAACGAATCAACCAACGCTTCTTACGGCCGTCATCATCACGTATCGTGGCTATGGCGACCTGCTCCCTCGACAGTCTTCAAAGCCTGCTTGGAAAGGCAGGGCTGGACGTGCCGGTGCCGCAGTATCCCGGGGCGGACATTTTGCACAATCCCCAAGACATCTTCCGGGCCTATCTCGCCGAAACGCTGCAGAAGCTAGTCGATTGTGACAGGTTGGTGGCCTACGATGCCATCCAGCCCTCCAATATAACCGGCATGGGAGACCTCGTGATTGTGTCTCCAAGGCTTAGACTGAAACATGTCAAGCCCAAAGATCTGGTCTCGGATCTCGCTCACAGAGTACGATGGTGGAATACGCGCAGCAACGTACGTGCAAATGTAACTGACAACTGGCCGTCATGAGCAGCTACCCAGGTCGCCGCCTTTTTCGTGCCCGATCCCGGATGGCATCCATCTCCGGGTCCTGTCTTCGCCCAACACCCTGCCTCGGCTTCTACTTCCTTACATTCGCGACAGAGGTATGTCCTATGGGTACAATGCATCACTCGGCTTGGTAGACTCGGCTGTGCAGGATGGGCCAAAGAAGAAGTTGATCGTGGAGTTTTCCTCTCCCAACATGGCGAGCGAGTTTCTACTGCCCCATTTACGCAGTACCCTGGTCGGCACGTACATCGCCAACATCTATGCCAGCATGGGCTGGGATGTTGTGAGGATGAACTACCTGGGCGACTGGGGCAAGCAGATCGGCCTTCTCGCGGCTGGATGGCAGAGGTTCGGCTCCGAGGAGGAGTTTCAGAAGCAACCGCTGCGTCATCTCCTCCAGGTAAATCACAAGATCGAGGAATTGTTCAAACCCGAGCAAGACGAATGCAAGGCTGCAAAGGCCGAGGGACGGGATGTTACCGAGATCGAATCACGCGGCTTATACGCGGAGAGAGATGCCTTCTTCAAGAAGATGGAGGATAGAGACCCCGAGGCCATCGCTCTCTGGCAAAGGTTCCGCAACGCGACAGTGGAAGACTACACCAAGTCCTATGCGCGTCTCGCTGTTCAGTTCGATGAGTATTCGGGAGAGTCCCAGGCAAGTGCCGAGTCGATCGCCGAGATTGAGACCGCCTTGAAGGAGAAAGGAGTCTATGAAGAACACGATGGTTCTTGGATGATTGACTTTTCGAAACACGATGCCAAAGGTCTTTCGACCGCCGTGGTGCGATATCGCAACGGGACCACTTCGTATCTCTTACGAGACCTCGCCGCGGTGTTGGACAGGTTCAAGGCCCATTCCTTCGACAAGATGATATATGTCGTGGCCATGGAACAGGAGATGCACTTTCACCGTGTCACTAAAACTCTTGAGCTTGTGGGTAGAGAGGACCTCTCTGCAAGACTTCAGCATGTGGCCTTTGCGAAGATCAATGGTCTGCCGGAGGAGTACAAAGACGCACAGTTGCTGAGCGATTACCTCGACCGATCTCGCACAGTTGCGTTGAGTGGTATTGAAGATGAAGCAGACGAACCAGTCTTTGTGAGTAAAGATGAAAAGTCTGCTGATATGCTCGGAGTTGCTGGGCTCGTGATCCAGGATTTCCTTCACAAGAGAACATCGAGCTACGCATTCGACTCTCAGCAGATGACGGCCTTTGTCGGCGAGACTGGAGCAGCGATCCTGAACTGCTACGCGAGACTCGTTTCTCAGATAGGGGAAACAGCTGCCCCGGCCGATGACGAGACGTTGGATTACGCGCTTCTCGAAACGGAGGACTACACAGAGTTGTTGCGGATCATGGCGCAATACACGGACACAACCCACGCATCGTTCAAGACGCTCGAGCCGACGGGTATTGTGATCTACCTGGTGCGACTGGTGGATCAAATCATGGTCACAATGGACGATGACGATGAGAAGGACTGGAGCGGTAGGGAGGAGTTGAACAAGGCGAGATTGGCGTTGTATGAGAACGCGAGACAGGTTATGGAGAATGGGTTGAGGATGTTGGGGGTATCGCCTTGCAGCCCATGATTTTCTTGCTCCGGGATGTCTCGTTTTGAATTGTGCATTTGGGTCGTCCGGGTTTGTCTGTCTTTTAAGAAACGCGTTATGAGTTACGACTCCAGTTTGACTGTTTAGGTATCGTTATGTGTGTACCTCGGGAAGGGGGGGGATAGTTGCTTTAGAACGAGAACAATGGTATCAAATCGCAAGTCAATTGAAAAGTGCAAATTCCGTAGACAGAGAAGAGGTCAGCGGGAATTTGGAGAAATGAAACACAGCAGCGGCCAGAGGCGGGCTTAATAAAGATGCAGAAATGGTCTCGGCCCAACCTCAACTTGACGTGTCCACGATCAACCTCTCACTAGAACAGGAACAAACAGTTCAAGGTCGACTTTCTCTCACAACAACCATGTCAAGATCTTTCCTCCGCTGCTTCGCTACAAGACGAGCACTAACACTCTCACAGACTCCAGCTCGCAAACCCTTCTTCTTCTACCACCTGACGCTTCGAAACCACCAGTTCAGAGGCGCCCAGAAGATGACTTCGGCTGCCCCGCAAGATACCCCGCCATGGTGGCAGGCCTTCCCCGAAGCAAAGGCAGCATGTCCTCGTGTCGAAGCGTCCGAGGTAGCAGACCTCATTGAGAAGAATGCCGCCGCTGGAAAGGACGCGACTCGGGATTTCCTGCTCGTGGATGTCCGCCGGACGGATTGGGAGGGTGGAACGGTGGCTACGTCTATCAACCTCCCTGCGCATACCTTCTACCAGACCCGACCCGTCATCTATCAACTGTGCAAGCAGGCGGGAATTCGGAGAATCATCTTCTATTGCGGTGAGGATTTTCTGTGCTGGCTTGGCCTTCTAAGCTAGAGTGTGTATTTTGCTAAATGCGTCCCGCGTTTAATAGGAAGCTGCGGTAGCAGAGGTCCTCGTTGCGCTGGGTGGATGCAAGACTACCTCGACGATGTCGGCGAGACTGGCATCAAGGCCGAGATCTTGATCGGAGGCATCAAGGGATGGCAAAAGACGTATGGCGGTAAGCTGATGGATGCGTACGACGAGAATGCCTGGGGAGGACAGAGCAAATAGGAGGGGAGGGAAGTTATTCCCTGTCTTGGTATAAGATAGACCCAAACGAATTGTCCCAGATGGCATGGACACGATCTCATTTTCGACCTCAAAAAAAAACGCCAAGCGTGCATCTCAAAAATATCACCGTCCGCCTAACCCAGCCCTGTTTCGTCTCTGTCGGTTCGATTTATCGGTGTTGTCGGTCATCGCCGCCAATCCTTTCCAGAGCCTCGAGCATGACCACGGAGTTGCCGCGGATGGCCTATTGCGGAGAAGTCAGCACCTTATGATAATTTAAAAGGGGAGGGCCTAGGGGAAGAACGCACCACCATGCCGAGCTTGACCTTCTCTCCTCCATCCTTCTCCTCGACCGCCTCTTCAAGGACGAGGTTCAAGTACACCTTCTTTAGTCAGCCATGATCGAGCGCCGCCGTCATAAGAGAACTTACATCATAACCTCGAAGGACGCCGATAACCTTGCGGCTACCGTTCAGCTGGACAAACAGTCGCTTGTCAAGGTACTAGGGTTGGAGAGTTAGTCAAGAGTTTCACAGAGGTCAGTCTTCGACGCTGAAGAGTTCTCGAGCTTCCAGGCAGCTGCGGATAGCTTCGCAAAAAGATATGCCTTATGAAACAGAAGAACAGGGCTTCAACATACCTTCTTGAGCTCAGGTTGCGCGGTGGGCATCTTGAGCAGTCAATGTGAATAGCTGGTTTGGGTGTTGAAGATGCGACGCGATCGCGGGATGG
The DNA here is from genome assembly GCA_013623725.1 of Fusarium robinianum. Taxonomy (NCBI): domain Eukaryota; kingdom Fungi; phylum Ascomycota; class Sordariomycetes; order Hypocreales; family Nectriaceae; genus Fusarium; species Fusarium robinianum. Next base: position 29,810 of record JABFFI010000131.1, on the reverse strand, counting down.
AGCTGCCATTTCGCATCTTGGAGGGAAAACTACGGTCACGTGGTGATAAGATGATTATTGACTTCACGTCACTTTGATCCACCCATGTTTGCGCGTGTCGCAAGTTGCGAAAACCACCAACACTCCAATAACATCTACGTCTCTACGTCAACGACATTTATATTATGAGCTCATTTGGAGGGAGGCGCAAGGCTAGGGTGATCAAGGTCGCCGATGAAAATGACGATACCGAGCCACAGCCAACCTCTGCTGGAGGCGACAGTTCAAAAGATGGTAAGTTTCCCCGAATTCCTACCCGCGACTCGTTGCTGATCAGGAACAAGGCTGACGCGTTGGTGTGACAGAACCTGCGAAGCCGCTCTTCGGTGCGAAAGTAGGGCGAAAGCCTTTGCGTCAATCAGGACTACGGAAAAGTTTCAATCCGGCAGATAACGACAGCCCTGGAGAAAGCGCTTCCGCAACCAACGATGACGACGAAGACGATGGCCCGGTCGTGGTTCGACCAGCAATTAGCAGATCAGCTTCTTTGAAAAACAAGAAGCGACCTAAAAAGGCATCTCGATTATCATTCGGAGGCGATGATGTGGCTGCGGGTGGCGAGGACGCTGGCGAGGTCTTCACACCAAAGAAGGTACCTCTAGGCCAGCGCGCCTTGGAGAACAGCGCCATCAAGAGGGGGGTAGGGACGAGGGGGCTTCCCATGCGGTCTCTGGGAGACGACGACGATCGACCCAAGTACAGCAAGGAGTACCTCAACGAACTACAATCATCGACCCCGAATACACCACAGGCCGTGTCCACATTCACCCCCGATGACGCCGACATGATGGACCTCGATGCATCTGAGCTCGAAGGCGCTCTGGTGGTTGATTCATCCGAGCTTGGAAGCGCACAACCGGCCACATCAATCCTTACCGAATCCGAAATCCGCGAGAAGAAAGAACGGCGTGCACGGTTAGCTAAAGAGCAAGACTTCCTCTCTGTCGAAGACGATGAGGATCCATTTGGCCGTAAAAAGAAGGATGACACTCGCTTGGTCGCGGAAGATGATGACATGGGCGAAGGTTTCGACAATTACGTTGAGGATGGTGGGTTGTCTCTAGGTAGGCGAGCCGAAAAGGAGCGACGCAAGAAGGACCGGCAGCAGATGGCCGAGCTCATCACAGCGGCTGAGGGACACACGTCAGACTCATCGTCAGACAGCGATGCCGAACGACGGATTGCGTACGAGGCCGCGCAAACACGAGCAGGCCTCGACGGGTTGAAGAAACCCCGCAAAGACCCTGCTCAGGAACTCCTACAAGCGCCGCCCAAGATCTCCCCTCTACCTAACTTAGCGGAGTGCCTCGCGCGACTCCAGACTACACTAAAAGGGATGGAAGAGGAGATGAAGGGGAAACAAGCACGGGTGGAGAAACTAAAGAAAGAGCGGGAAGAGATTGTGCAGCGAGAAACAGAGGTTCAGGCTTTGTTGGATGAAACGGGGCGGAAGTATCAAGAAGTGATGGGGCAGGCTAAAGTAGGGGATGTGGCCCTGGCCACGAATATGCCAGCGGAGCTGATGGGAGACAGGGGGCTGGAGACGTTTGGGACGCCGGTGAGAAGAGTTGGCGAGGATGGAGAAGTGCAAGGCCAAGGCACGGAATAATCACCCTCGTTCTAGACTGCGGGCGTGGAGTGGATGCGGGGGTGGTGCCATGTGCGTTCCCAGGGCGGCTCTTGTCTCAGGTGGTTTCTTTTGGGTGCAGGAAAGGATGGTGACTGACACTCATCCAGAACCAATAGTGCACTTCGTTTCGGCATTGGAAAAGGGCGAAGAACGGAGGCGTTCGACCAAGTCCAACCATTTCGCGTAGGGCTGCAGAGACAGCCTCAATCCTCACCCCTTTACGACGTTGCCATCCGTCCCAGGTCTCAAGTGCCAACCCTCCAGCTACCCTCCTCGATCGTGCTATACAACTATCTGCGTGGGTTCCCGGAGCCAATGGATGAAAGATCACACGCCCGCTTCGCTTCCGCACTCCTGTCTTCTCGTGACCTTGACCCAAAAATCCGACGCGAACAGAAAAACTGATGAGGTCGTTTTGATGGGCCTCTCGGGGTTGATGATGGCAAAGTCGTATCGTTTCATGAGCTGCGACGGTCAGTCTCTGGTTCAACTACAAGATAGTTTAGATCCCAGCTTTCTTACCTCGAAAACAGCTTTGTGAATTTCCATGAGAGCTATAGGCTTCCCGAGACAAGAGTACTTCCCATGTCCGAACTGCGTGTCCACGGCGTTGATCATATTCTTCAACTCCTTCTCCCCGGCCGCCAACCACCGCTCTGGCCGAAACACATCCACGTCGTCGCCCCAGACTAGCCGAGACCTACCCACGGCATGGAAACCCTGACCTATCTGCGTTCCCCCAGGGACGAAGAACCCGTTGATGGTGTCCCCCTCTGGAGGGACCTTCTTGAAACCTAGTCCACCGACGGGGGGCCACATGCGCAACCCTTCACGTACGACGGCCTGCAGGTAGGGGAGGGATTGGGTCTGGGCCCAAGAGATTGGAGACGAGACCACAGAGGAAGATGCGCGGATTTCGGCGAGGAGGGCGGTTTGGGCGGTGGGAGTGGTGATGAGGGAGAGGATGATCATACGGAGAACGTGGGCGGAGGAATTAGAGCCGGCAATGCTGAAGGGGCTGTTAGTTTTTGCGAAGGAAAATTGCCGGAGGAAAGGTAAGAGACTTACATGGAGATGAAGACTTGCTGGATGAGCTCTTCTTCTGTCATGCCGTTGTTGATGTGTGCTTGCATCATGTCCTTAGCAGGGGCAGCGTCTGCGGCGAGGCGTCTTCGAACAAATCCCCTAGCAAATCTGAGAAGACCCAAGGTCCATCAGCAACCGATCGTCTCTTTCAAATGATCCCCATGGCTTTACTGCAGACAACGTACCCCATCAGACGGCCAAACCCAACCTGATCCCCTTCCCTCGGCAAGAGTAAATTAAACGGCCACCGATGAACAATCTTGGTCAGCCACGGCAGGACTGACACAAGATTCATAACGGGTAATGAGCTCGTGTTGATCTCATTGTACTGATACAAATCCTCGTCGTGTGCGAGATAGCCAAAGGGTTCGCCAAAGGAGATGTCGCCGATGGCATCGAGGGCAAAGAACTGTGTCTTCTCGGCTAGGTCCAGGGGCCGCGTTTGGGTGATGGTTGAGATGTATTTACGATCGAGAAGGTTGATGAAGTTGAGGAGCTGGCGATCCATGCCGGCTTCGAAGCCGTAACCCTCATTCTCCTTGCCGGAGTACTGGATAGAATAAGGGTGTTAATAACAAACAAGGCCACGATTACAAGATACGAGTATTGAGGTTGACATACCCCCGGGGCCATCTTGGCCCTCATGGCTTTGTGCTTGACTTCATCCCTCATAGAAACCACATTATCTACACCTGGCACAATCCTCCCACTCTCATAAAACTCGCCCTTGGTGTAAGCACTCCGCGCCGCCGACATGCTCCTCAACACCAAGGGATCCGTCGAAAGAAGCTCATTCGGGCCAATCCTCACAAGCGGACCTCGCTCAAGTCAGCCTTTCGCATGATTCTTTTCAACTTCTAAACAAAGAACTCCATTTACCGTATCTGTCGGCCGCCTGCTTCAGATGCTCATGATACTCCCCACTGAGTGCGCCTCTGAGCTGCCACCATGCTGACCATCCCGCGGACCTGGGGCCTGGAATGTGCCGCAATCGGTTCCAACGCCGGAATTGTCTCGCGACGAGGGTTGTGAGAAGAGCGAGGATGGCGTAGAGGAGGAATCTTGTCGATGAGATGTCTGGCAGCACGCCCATGATCCCCAGAACAAAAAGAGGCTCCGAAACGAGGAAGAAAAGTTACTTTTGTGGGAGGTCCGGAATCAATAGCTAGACAAAAGAGAGACTTCTTCCACAAAGTGTATACCCGTTTGGTGGAGGGGGGGGGTGAACAGTCTTAAGATCCATAGCCGACATGGCTTGGATGGTCGGGACTAGGCTCATTGCCAGTTGTTGCGGAGCGGGCAAGCCTGCGGCCGGGCTAGCCAGGTCTAGCTCGTGGGAATGGCTGTATTGAGTGAGAGATAAATAGAGTAGGTGTGCATCGGGGGTGTCGCCTAGTAAGTTCTGGGCCCTGGAAAGTAATTACGAATAAAACGCCATTCTACCATCAACAACACGTTAAGGTGCTATATGGAGGTATGCGGGCCAGCCCGTGGATATCACATCCGTGGCGCTTCACTGGTAGAGACAGTGGTTGCCAGTAAGCTGGCTTGAGACTAGGACTAAGATCGTGGTGGAGGTTCGTTGATGGTGGGTAACATGTGCGGAGAGGCTCGCTCTTGTCAGTCTTGACGCTGGGTAGTTAGGCGCGATATGTGAGTGCCTCTAGCTACTTCGTAGGGAATAGAGGAATGCAACTCTAGACCAGGAGCGAGGAACCGCGGAATTATCTGGGGGCAAGCTTGGTGTAATCAATGTCACTTGTGGTTAGTTATAGGTCCGTGAGACACGCAGACCTCCGTTCCGAAACAGTTCCCAGGCAGTGCCCATTGCGAGTGTGTTTGGAAGACTAACATATTCCGGAATGGTCTGCACACTATTCACTCCCACTACTACTGCAGGAGCTATGTCAGCATGTCAAGGGCACCGTCCATGCTGGCATTCGTCATGAGGGAACCTGCCTGATCCCCATCTATAGTCTATAGTCTATCATTCAGTCATCTTTCTTACATTGGCCGCCGCTATATATCAACCCATCTGTTTTACTCCCAAACAACAACCCCCACACATCAACTGGAAGACTCACCCGGCCATACCACGGAGTCTCCCCTGTCACCTTGGGCATTCGATCGGCTGCCTTGACGAAGTAACTGCTCGATGCCGAAATGGCCAGCTTGCGCGGCTTACTCCCTCCGTTCTTCATCACAGGCATCACCGGCATCACACTCGTCGTCCCCTTGCGCTCCATTTGCTTCATGATCCGCACGAGCAGCCTGGCTGCGATGTCGGTGCCAAGTGTATACGACGATGTCACGTATCCGATGCTGTAGGCCATGTTGGGGAGAGACTCGATCATGCAACCGCGCCAGGTGTACTGCGAGCCTGGGTCGATGGGCTGACCATCCACCAAGGGTTTCAGTCCACCGAAGAGTTCGAAATAGAGACCCGTGGCGGTGACGATGATGTCAGCTGTGAGTTTCCGCCCTGACTTGAGCAGGATTCCGTCCTTGGTTACCGTCTCGATCACGTCCGTCACGATCTCGCAGTTTTCTCGGTGCAATGCTTTGAAGAAGTCTCCCTCCGGACACATGCACAACCGCTGCTGAAAGGGGTCGTAACGGGGATTGAAGTGAACGTCCACATCGACATCCTGGGGCAGCTGCTCCCTGGTAGCGTTTGTGAGGAACTTCCTCCCCGCGTTGGGGAACCTAAGGAGAGATTGCGTGAAGGTGACTTCCAAGAGATTGTCTATCCACCAGACAATCCAATGCACCCAGGCAATAGGGAGGAACATGCGGAAGAACAAATTCGTTGGGGAAGTGTTGCTCAGCGACAGGACATAGGACGGACTCCGCTGGAGCATGGTGACCATCCCTGCCGTTTCGGAGAGCTTTGGGACGATGGTAACTGCAGTTGCGCCAGAGCCGATGACGATAACACGCTTGCCCGTGTAGTCAAGATCCCCAGGCCACCATTGGGGATGGATGACCTGGCCACCAAAGTCTTCCAACCCTGTGATATCTACCGGGAAGGCCTTATCGTATGAGTAATACCCCATACAACTAATGACGAACCCTGCGGTAAAGATCTTGCGCTCCCCGTCAACGTCGACCTCGACCGTCCATTGTTGCTCCTCTGTCCGCCATTCAAGACCCACGACCTTGTGGTTGAACCGGATCTTGTCCCTCAGCCCCGAGGCGTCGACGGCCTCCTCTAGATACTCCTGGATTTCGGAGGCCTGTGCCAACTTATGCCTATGTTTCCAGGGGTGCCATCGTAGGCCAAAAGCCATCATGGATGAATCGGATCGGAAGCCCGGGTATCGAAAGAAGTTCCATGTTCCGCCGATGATGGATCGGGCTTCGAGGATGGCGAGGGAGCGGTCGGGGAGTTTTTCGCGGATGATGTGAGCGGTATTGATCCCGGTGAGGCCTGCTCCGAGGACGAGGATATCGTGGTGATCGCCCGGTTTGGCCATAGCGGTCGATCTTTAACTCAATTGAGTATTTTGTCACCAATTGGGTTGGAATCTTTGAAATATAAGGTGTAAACATAAGGTGTCTCCCGTTCCAGCCCCGGATCTTCAAAGCTGTCCGACCCTGCTTCGCCCAGAAAAATCAACGGCTCCATAAATTTCCGAGCAAGTTCCCCACCTGCCAGAATTACCGGGCGGACCCCCCTGTTACACACACCTTGCACACCTGGAAAGAACTAACCACTCTATTGCTCCTTCCTGGAGTAGCCTCATAGCTCCTGCAAGCTGGACTACTTCCGGAAGGACTGGAAGCAACCATAGTAGAGTTTAGTGGCAACGGGTTGCGGTGCTGAGAGGGTGCAGGCGTTAATTGCCTTCAATCGCGATGGCTTCATCCGTGCCCTCAACCGTGATGCCTTCAATTGTGCCTTCAATCGTGCCTTCAACGGCACCTTCGATCGTGATGCCTTCAATTGGAAGCCCCCTCGCCACGACCCACATTTGGTGGTTATAGAAATCCTACCCTTCATTCTTATCAAATTTATCCCAAGAGCCCACTTTCTGGATATGTTTCACAATGCCCCAGTGCTCAATATATTTTCTAAAAGAGGGAATACTATAAAGCTACTAGTTAGTTAATCCCAAAGAGGTGGCCATGGGGAGGGCTCGGAAATGAAATGTCTCCTCGGTAATATTTTAAATCTATATTTGTCCTCATATGCCTTTCTTGAGAAGTTCACATCGGCTGGTAGAGCGGCCAAGCAAATTTCCTCGAGATGGCTGCCAAGATGACGGGTGATTGCCCTCTCTCCTGATCCAGTATTCCGGAGGCAGAGGGGGCATTTGAAAGACTCCCATTGAGGCCCGAAGGCGTGATCATGAGTCAAGTGTTTGGCCCAGTCCCGATAACTGGTAAAGGCGACTGTTGACATACAATCTAGCTCCAGACACTGCCATGGCCTCAAGTCGTCGTACAAGTGCATTTCCCATGCTATGTTGTTGCAGATACGAACAAGTCTGCCACATGCGACACAGCGAAATGGGATTCTCTTCTCCGCTCCTTCAGGTAGAGGCGGAAAGGGAACGGAGGTGGCATTTCCGTGGCGATAAGGCATGATTGTCTCGGCATAGGATGAAGTTGGCGGTTTAGACGATCCAATACCTGAGTCGTAGAATTCAGATTGAGCACTCTCCAGTTCGAGCACGTCGAGTTGCCCTCCGGCCTCAGCGTTATTGTCTCTCTCTCGTTGACACCTCAAGAACCGTTTGTAGTTTTCCTTGCCGAGACGGTCAACGATAGAAGGGTCGGCTTTGGGAAATCTGTTCGCAATCATCTCACTGTAGACCTTATGGGGTCCCCAGGTTGGTGAAGGTGGCGCTATCGCAGATTTTCCTTTCTCGGTATCGTGTGATGAGTCTGCATCAAACACGGGGCTCTGGAATAACGGATCCAGTTCCATCAGACACATCGTATCATTCTTCAAGTCCTCTGTGATCTCAGAGAATGTGTCAAAGTCGTACTCAGATGAATCATCGTCTGAGACGTTTTCATCATGGTTGTCAAGGTCAACTTTGGCTGCCTGGATGAGTTCGCTCAATCGTTTCATGTCATGCTCATACTCCTTCAGAAATGATCTCGTCTCGATTTGGCTGACCAGCCCTACTCCCAACCCCATACATTAGCATTCTCCCAGCATACGGACGGAGAGTCGCGATGGGGCAGCATACTTCCCGCCAATGTCTGGCCAACACTCACGAGGATCTTGAGGCTGGCAGATCGTAGGTTGCGGCACTTGGTGAATGTATCATCCCGCTCCCCAGAAGATATGCCATAGCCATTCGCCCAGAGTTTCAGTCTACTGTAGCTTCTTTGCAAGCTGTTGTATGACACCTTCTTCTCGTTGGATTCCTTCCATGCAGGGCAATTACTGAGTATGGCCCCAAAAAGCGTAATCGATTCTGTGCATAGGAGTGCGACAAGGCTTGCTCCCTGTGGGACGATGTTTTGGCTGAGCGGCGTCTCGTCAAGGTAACGCTGGACGGCAGCTTTGGCATCTTGTGGTTCTTGATCTGGAAGGGAATCCATTTGTTTGTCGGTATCGGATTTACGCACAACGAAGGAGGGGGAAGGAGGGGGAAGGAGGGGAGAGAGATTTAATGTCGGCGAGGCTCTGGACGCCTTGCCATAACTTATGGCCATCTGTTTGAGTGATATTGCGAACCAATCGCCGGCAGCCTCGAAGCGCTGCCTGCACTCAGCCCCCCGCACTTCAACAACTCGGTAGCCCTGATCAGCCTCTTCACTTCACCATCTTCAAAGATGGAGCCTGTATCGATAGCACTAGGAGTTCTCCCGTTGCTCGGCGGGGGAATAAAGGGATGGAGGGCTGTACGCAGGAAGATCAACGTGTTCCGACACTACAATCGAGAGCTAGGACGATTTCAGAGACAGGTCGACCTCCAGTCGGGCCTCTTTTCGAATGAGGTCCATCTTCTACTCCGACCAGTCCTCCACGATGACCACACCATAGAGCTCATGCTGAGGGATCCGCATCACACAGCCTGGAACAGCGACGAGTTTGAGACTGGAATGCGGGAGACGCTCGGAAAGAACTACAAGGCATGCCAAAGCATCATTGAGGAAATCCAGTCAACCACTGAGAACCTCGAGAAGCTGTTTTCCTGTTTCGACGTGTTGGTCGCGCAAGGCGGAAGTGTAAGCCATGTGAGTTCATCATCAAGAGAGAAGCTGACATTTGCAGCAGGACGAGACCCTCGCGGCCGCCGTCCGCCGTCTTCGCCGTCAAGTCAGGGTCTCGTACAATAAAACAGAGTTCGATCAACACATCAACGACCTTCGAGAGCTCATTGACGACCTAAGACGCCTGCGAGAACAAGTTTCCGAGCTCAACAAAGTCGAAACTCCCTCGACCCCTACCCGATTCCTACAAAACCAACTGGGTCACGAGTTTGGCCAGTACCGCACAATTAGGCAAGCCTCAATGGCCCTCCATGATGCCCTTCAGGCTGCATGGTCGAAACCGGCCGCTTCAGCGTCTGAAAGCGAGCTGCGGCATAACGTTGGGCTCTTCTTGAACACCAAGGTGAATGACGATATTTGCATGGACGTCGTGATCACATGTTTCGGACACGGATGCTCGAAAAGGTTAGTTGTGCGGGTAGTTCAATTGCTGTTACGAGTACCTTGCTAATGAGGAAGTTAGGTACTCCTCCCAAGAACGGTTGACAAGACTCCACGTGCGTTCACGGATCCGAGACTGGATAGAAGATATATCATATGATGACGAAGACCCCGGAGAAGATCGTCGAAAGCGGAGGAAGGTCCGATTTGCGCACTGCAATGCGGAAAACACACCGGAAGCAACTTCGAATTCCAATCCTACGAGTGCAAAAGTTGCTAGCAAGTGTGCTTCAGGTCTCATCGATTTGTGTGCGAGGGGCCTTTGCACCGTACTCTACGACTCTCGCAGCTTGCCGCCTAGTCTAGCCCATGCTAGCGATTGTGTTGGGTACATAGACGGTGTTTCGCAAGAGACCTTTCGACATCTACTATTCGGGACCTTGCTGAGCCCCGATGGACTAAATTCCTCAGGCGAACAAATTTCGGCCCGGTCTACCTTTTTAACCACCCAAAACTTGATGTCCATGAACGAGGCCTTGAGTCACCCGGCCGAGACGTCCCTTTCTGTTGCTGAGCAGCTCAAGTTGGCCCGCAACCTGGTTTCCGCTGTGCTCAAGTTTTACTCAACCCCCTGGATGAGAGAATACTTTTCCCTCTACGATCTGTTCTTCTTTCGGATGAGTTCGGACCTCCGAGGCTGTCTCCAGACCCTGCACGTCGGTTCAGAATTTGTTCAATGTGCCTCATCCTCACAGCAAGCTGGACTACTTCCGGGAGGACTAGAAGCAACTCTAGCACACAACTGCAGGCCCAAAGCGGCAGAGGAGGCTGTCGAGCATGCCAAGCTAAATCATGGCATACGTAACCTTACGCTCTGGAGTCTGGGCACGATTCTCTTGCAAATAGGACGATGGTCCAGGATAGAATCTCCAGAAGACGTTGTCGTCGTTAGGAAACTTTCGTCGCAAGTACCTAGCTTAGGCCCAAAATATCGGGATCTAACAAGAAAGTGCCTGGAGTGTGATTTCGGATACGGGGAGGACCTTTCAAAGCCCCGCTTGCGGCAGGCTGTTTATGAGGATTTAGTCTGTGAACTTGGTGATATGATCGAGAGTCTACTGTAGATATTTATGAATTGTAAAAATGGAGGTAGTATTCTCTTTGTAAATGTTTACTAGACTATCTGCAACTATTCTTCACGACTTGCTATTATAGCGTAACCTACTCCACTATTAAGAGCAATTCCCTACACAGGTCGGATCAACAATCCTTGCATTAGTCAGGTCAGCAACCTCCTGCATGGGCTAGCTCATGTCTTTCTCCATGAATAGGTACTGAATCCGGTAACCTCGAGTTGACCTGACACCTGCTCCACCTTTTCTCGGTCAACTCACCCGCTTCTTCTCTCCACAATGCGGAGAGAAGCCGGGGGCATGGGTTAGTTAATGTATGTCTGCTAGCTCGGGTACATGGGTGCAGAATTACATGGTCTGAGTTGTGGTTAATACTTGACTTGCCCCAGCTCTTCCCATCCGGTGCCAGGGCACCTGTCAGGTCAACCTACCCCTTCACATATCATGCCAACCCTCAGTGCGACTTCAGGAGTAGTAGCACACTGCGGCAGAAGGGAGTACCTGGGATCTTTGGCATTGTGTAAAATTGAGCAGCTTTTCCATATCCAGTACATCCAATGCCACCAAACACACCACTAATTCTGGCGCCAGTATAGATACTTGGCCACAGCATACTAGGCAATTTTCTAACCTAGAGGTTACTCCACGTCTAGCACTGGAGCAAGAAGGGTTTTGAAGAGCTGTAAATAGCCAAAGCACACCATTGATTAGCTTATCTGACAGTGTCAACGAAAGAAGTGGTCCATTCTTACCCAAGCCTCGAGATCGCGCTCGTTGCCCCTCAGCTCACGGAATCTCGAGTCGAGTTGCTCTAAAGAATGTCGCGTCAGTAGGTCGTCGTCGGCTGGTTCTCACCGAAGCATCGGCTCATCAAGTACGTACGTGCAGTCACATAGACATTTTCGAGTCTAGGGTCGTTGGCCAGGCCGTCCAAGAATGCCTTGGAGGATGGGTCGCTACCGATCTGGCTGATCTGGAAGATCACCGCTTCGAAGCTCGTCAGCATCACTTTTCATCCGGATCGGCGTGGGCAGGCCGAGGAGAGGGTCGGAATCCAAGACTCACAGCGAGGAGGAAGACCGTTTTCCTTCAGGAATTCTTGGCATTCAATGATCTTGTTCTGGAGCGTGGTTTCCGTCTCCGGTGATAAATCCCCGCCGTAAGGGATCCCATCCGTGATGATGGAGATAAACAACGGCCGCGTCATGGTCGGGCAAACGAATGGTTCGATGATCTGCTGCTGAAGGTTTGTACCAATCTCAGTGAGCCCGCCAGGTTGGACTTGGCTCATGATTCTCTCCAGGTCAGTCATCTGTAGGTCGTTCGCATGGGGCAGTTTGTTGTTGATGAAGCGCAGATGCACGCCCATGCTATCAGGTACCACTTTGGTGCATATTGCAGCAATTCGGCGTACTAGATCACGCTGGTCGGCCATGCGATCCTCATGTTGCTTGTTGTTCGATGCGCGCATAGAGCCGCTATCATCTGTACAATGAGGTCAGATGTTAATATCTGCGGTCAAACACGAAGTGGGCTGCAGTGAGGGATATGCATACCGCAGTAGATGATAGGCTGATAGAGCGCAAACTTGACGAGTTCTTCGGCGTTGGCTGTTTGACCGAGGATAGAAGAGTCGTCATTCTGTAGATCCACCGCCTTGGAGGTCAGTGTATCCAACAGAGGACTGCCGTCTTCCGGGAAGAAGTGGTCGAGTTTGTGCTTCTGGACGAAGGTACCGATGCTTTGCTTGAACTCGGCCTTGCTCTTTGGCTCCCCGACTTCCTATAGCCCGGTTAGTGAACGAGATAGACCCTAGGTATATGTAGTGGGTTGTCCCAACGCACCGTTGCGATCTTCTTAGCCATGGCGCTTTCTTTGTCGCCGCTGACTTGGAACTTCTTGAACACCTTGTTCGCAATGCCATCAAAGGCCGCGCTATTGGCCCACGCCAGAATGAAGAGAATGAGCGCCGATATGAGGCCGACCACGGCGTCACGGAACTGGCTCCGCTGCTTGGTTGACTGCATGGCATCAAGGATCTCCGGATCGCGCAGCTCATCGGCCAGCGTCTTGGCCTTGTCTGTAACGCCATTGGCGTCGACAAGGAGCCGGACAACCTCTGGGTTTTTGAGCTGCTTGAGCTCGTTCTCCAGCGGCGTGGATTCGTCCTGGAGGTCTTTGTGGCAGTGCTTTGGGTTTGCATGATGTTTCAAGAGGAGGTCAACAATCTCGGCTCGATTGTCCCCTCGTCCACGAGCAGTCACGATCCACAGCGGCGTGCGATTCTGGGACGAAAGAGCGTCCACTTCAGCATTGTTGTTGAGGAGGAGCTGGACGACGTTGGCGTGACCGTTGCGGGCGGCCACTGCGAGGGGCGTGAAGTTGATAGTGCCATTTCCATTGTCAGTGCTAGGCTCGTCGATGTTGACGTCTTTGATGTACTCATCCAGTGTCGCCTGGGTGAGAACGCCGGTGGCGGCGTCGCCGTGGAGAGTCATGGTGGAACAAGACTATAATATGTGTACGGGGATGCGAAGTAGCGATAGTCTTGTTACACAAAGCGTCCTGGGGATTCTAGGGAAGAGTTGACTTAAGTATCAACCTTTTCGCTCTGACACTTTCTGTGCTTAGGCGAAGAGGACGCCGAGATGCCTTACAAGATACTCCCCCACTTAGATGGATAACGGTCTCGTGTGAGACACTACGCAACGGCCCGAGCCGTTCGGCAGTTGATGCTCACCGAGCTTCGCCCCCACGCTAGCGTAGACACAGCGTTGTTATTAGTCGGGACGGGAATGTACTGTCTACCTCATAAGAGTCTCATGACACACAGTCGGACCAATTCAAGCACTTTGGGGACAAAAAAGACATGGAAATGCTTCCTGTGAATACTCATCACTTTCCAGTCACAACGACTTGTTGTGATTTTTGTCTCCTCTGAACCCCCGGCCCTTCGACGATGCGGCTGAGAAGTATCACTTACGGGCCAAGAGAAACAATGCTTACTCTATAATCGTGATTCGCGCGTCAGCCTCATAATTCGGCTTGGCTTTTTGTAATTCTCACTATCGGCTGATTCTGTCGGAAAGGAGGACGAATAGAGTGATGCTGTCGACGTGATAGGAACAAGCTCCTCCGCGGAGACCCGGCGCCAGGCTCCAAAGGAGGGGAAACAAGTATATCCCGTCGTATGGATGGCGAGACTAGCATTTCAGCTGATGTGGGAGCCTGACACCGGATCAAAGGAGGTTGCCAGGGATCGTTGTGAACAAATATCTGGACGGTTATATAGATAACTTAGGAGGAGGGCCCTGTCTCCCAATACTCAACAATCAAGCACAGCCATGAGCATCCAAGAACTTGCCCGTTCACTTACTGCCGCTGGCTCCGCCAAGCGTGAAGGTGAGGAAGAAGAGGGATTCTATCTTCTGAGCGTCGACAATGGCAACCTGGTTGAGAAGCTGTGGGTGGGTGACAGCGTCGAGAGCGAGACCGTCGTTGCGGCCGATGTGAGGGAAGACACCTCAGCTCCTTATCTGCTGGACCAAGAGAATGAAATGGTACGTTTACTTCTTCAAAACTCATTGCTGCATGCTGGAATCCTCATCGTTGTCCCACAACTCTAACACAAGGCCGCATCGGCCAACCGAACAGCGCCTCATCGTATTCGTAGATCGATCCAACTCCGTGCAGTGCTACGCCTACAACGAGGAAATCCTGGACTGGGACCAATCTATCCTTGGCGAGAAATGGAATATCACTACAAGCCCGGACAGCAAACTGAGCGCAAGCTTCGGCCCTGAGTCCGAGGTGGTGGTGTCCTACCAAGACACGGCCGGCCATCTCGCCGGCGTCATGAGTGTTGGGGAGACGGAATGGAAGAGGTTTGGCCCCCTGGACGCCGATCCCGTCTCAGGAACTCCCCAGCACCTTGAGGTTATTGACGACAAGCTGCATCTTTTCTACGTCAACAAGAACGGACGCATTAGCTACCTCGTTCTCGACCCCGAGACGGGAGAGTGGCAAGGTGAGACAGGAAATCCAGTCACTCTGAGAACCTACTAATCACCATCATGAAAACAGGCGGCGTGCTCAAGAATGCTGTGTTTGACACGCCGATTGACAACTTCACTGCCACCAAGGACCCCGAGACGAACTCGTTTCAGAGCTATTACCTGACGGCTGGCGTCATGTGGAGTGTTGATGAGACCAAGACTGAGATAGACAAGATAGGCAAGGTAGAGGCAGACGGGAGACTCATCCCCGCGGATAATGCACAGTCGGGGTGGCGCGCCCGAACCCGGTGGGGGAGTAGGGCTCGTCAGGTTGATATTTATCGCACGAGGACTGGCAAGAGGAGTACCACGAGGATTACTATCAGATACTGAGCCGGAAGGGTACGCCCCCTCGCGGCATAAGCCCATAGTCAAACTACACGCTACACTCCTATAGCATGGATGCGTTATCAACCACACATAATGCCCTCGGAACTGAGAAGAATTGGCTTACACGTGGTCGTTCCGTTCGCTGAGTGCTTGTTCAGCCAAGCAGCAGGCCGCATACTTTGTAAGACTGATGCCCAACTCTCCCACTTTGGCTCATTGATCCTCTGCGCTTCTGTCGACCTGGCTGCCTAGTTCTGGTTGACGGCTTTGTGACTCTCTCTTCTCCCCCCCCATCTCACCCCGTCCTTGCATATTCCTCGGACACCTTTCCCCGCGATATTTGACAACTGAACCACAAACAGAGAGAGTAATCCTATCATGGCTACAGACCCAGCTGATCTAGATTTGGCAACTTTTGTCCTGCCGCCGAGTCTAGCCCACCGCACCCGGCTCGGTGACGCGGAGCCCGAGACAGACCAGTACGGCATAGCACTCGCAACTCCGCCGCGGCGATGGGAGGACTGGGTATTGAAACTGCGATTTACCAAGCTCGGAGGCAAGTATTTGGTTGCGTGCCACGCCAGCTAAAGACAAGCTAACCCGCATACGCTCACGTAGCTGAAAAGGATGGCAGCGGCTTCTTCGTCAATATCCCCAACCAAGACTTCGACGTCGTTCTGACTGCTGGCCATAACCTCGTCGAGGCACCGAAGCACCACACCTCCGACTTCAGGATCGTCCTTCAAGGTGACGAGATCCCCGTGTCCTCCAACATGATGCGTGTCTGCCAGCGTTACTTCGAGAACCCGACCGAACTAAACGCCATCTACGACTACGGCGCCATTCTTCTGCCCCGGGAGCGTAAGAAGGCCCGTCGTGGCTTCGGCTTCAACCTCATGCTGGGCCTCGCGCCGCCGCTGCTGGAGAAGAATACTGCGCCGGAGAAGGATGCGCTCCAGGATCTCCCGCTGTATGTCAGCGGCTACCGTCCGAAAGACACGCCGTCCATGGGCCCGCCCCGGAGATCAGAGGGCAAGTGCGTCCAGGCCGGCGCCAGTCAGCTGGTTTATGAGGCCGATACAGAGGCGGGGATGAGCGGCGGGCCTGTGTGGCTTGGATTCCGCGGCGTCGAGACCGTAGTGGCGATTCAGTGAGTGGTTTCTTGTTCTTTCTGTCCCAAGGGAGGGACGTCAAAGGCCGGACACGTCCGCTTTAGTAACCCTAGACGCCCTCGGCACTGATATGATGGTGAAATAGTAACTACGGTGGCGGTGACCGGAAAAAGCGACAGAACAAAGGTTCCCGTTTGAACCTCAAGGTCTGGTACACTATCTGCGAATGGATCAACGTCGCCCGCACAGGTAAATCGCTTCAATATTGCGACAAGTCACCGTACTCAATGCATTTGCACATGCAACTCCCTCCTCCAACGTCTGCTGCCGCCTCAAAACGAAGCATCGGTGAGGCTCGCGTGCGTGTCGGCCGACCCGGCCGCGTGGACACGCGGTTTGACGTCTTACCCGTATCAGCCATGCCCACGGATGTCGACCCGGCGGCCTGCTACGGGTTTCTTCTGTGCGAACAGCCTTTGACGGGCGCCGTGGCCGCTACGACAGCTCCGAGCCGGTGGCTGCGGTGGGATGCCCAGAACAAAAAGGTCTCACTGACGAATCAGTTTGACGTGCGCAGTGAGGTCAAGCTGCCGAACTTGGCCGTCATGCCGGGCAAGGCCTTTGCCATTCAGACACGACTAGACAATAAGACCTGGGCGGAGGTTCGTATGGACAGGAAGGGATTGGATGAGGCGGATCTGGAGCAGCTGTCAGAAGACCCGCGGAATTTTGAAGACACGTCGGAGGTGTCCTTCGGTGGCATTTCTAAGAACAAGGTCAGTACTTTATCGTTTCGTATCTACACTACCCAGAGAGCTCGGGATGTCCATGTCGTTTTGTGTACTGACGGTACATAGTGCTTCGAACTTGAGTAGGGACATGGTGTTCCGAGCCAGCTAGATATGGGATTCCTCCTTGCCGGATAGCATCGGCCACCTACTGGGCCATATTCAGGAGCTAGCCAAATCATGTCCTTTCCGTCCTTCGCGACCCTGTCGGTGAAATTCAGTTCAAGTCTCGAACCCAAGCAGCCATCCGATCATTCCTCCGCCAACGGCACTCGTGCCGACTTACCTTTTTGGCTAGTACCTAGCTTGCTTTTTCTTTAAGCCAGGATACCTTGGCGACAAAAGCTCGCTTGAGTATATCATGTGACTGCGGCACTCATAGAATCTTCCTCCGTTCCGCGAATATCTTGTCCCGAAGATCAGTAGCTTGGCGGTGACGGAAGTCGCAAATCATGTCTAGAAGATCCTTCTCGATCATAACACCCGTCTCGGAAGCAAGGTCTCTTAGCTGTGATTCGATGACCTCGAGCAAGGGCGTCAGTCTAGTAGATGAATTAATAAGTCCATCCACTTGCCCCTCACCAACACTTTTACTAACCTTTTGACCCTCTCCTCGACCATCTTCTCCCTGTTCTCTACTTTCTCTTCATCAGTAGTCCTTAAACAGTCTGTGATTCAATATGCCCGAAACCCAATTCGTACTGTTCGATCTACCCAGCAGGGTCCCCAATTCACCTTGGTCCCTCAACCCCTGGAAGTGTGAGGATCCCCTTTTTCATCACGGAACGCCCAGACAAGATTCGAAAACTAAACAAAATATCCCCCAGCTCGCTTCCTTCTCAACTTCAAAGGCCTCGATTACAAAACGGAATGGGTAGGCGTTACCGTTGAAACCACTACACAACGACGGACTATCTAACACCATGTCCAGCTCGAGTATCCAAACATCAGGCCTACTCTAGAGCCCCAGTATGTCGGAATATCATGACACACCCACCAATCGAGATGCTAACGATTCATGATTTCAAGCACACCCGCCAACCTGTCGACAGGAATGTGGACACTACCAACCGTCAAGTTTCCCGATGGAAGTTACCTAATGGACTCTCGCAAGATCGTCGAGAGGATCGAGAAAGAGTATCCTGAGCCCTCGGTGCATCTCGACTCGCCAACTTTGGCCAAGCTTGAGGAGATCATGCCCCGGCTAATGTCCTCACTCCGCCCAATCTACTTCAACACCGTACCCCAGCGTCTCCTCAACGACGCAGGTGTGGGTTATTGGCATGAGACGCGATCCAAGATGGTCGGGATGTCCCTCGATCAGCTCGCCGAAGAGAAGGGCGGCCAAAAGGCTTGGGACGCTGCTCAACCAATTCTTCAAGAGGTTGAGGCTCTGCTGAAGGAGAACCCAGAAGGCCCGCTGTTCTTGGGCAACACTCCCAGCTATGCTGACTTTGTTTGGGGTGGCTTTCTCATCTTCCTCCAAAGTAATGGTGTCATCGATGAACTCTACAAGATCAGTGGCGATAGCCAGCTTCACAATGGTCTGCTGGAGGCGACTGCTCCCTGGCGCAAGAAGACCGACTAAATAACTTGCACATATCCAACCAAAAGCAGTACATTCTCGATAGACACTCAAGACCATATCAACAATAGAAATACAGCAAACCGACCATGGCGTCAAGACAATAGCAAACTCCCCAAAAACAGATCAATCAAGCCTTGTACCTCCGTCTTCATCATCCGTATCTGCGGCATCCAGACTCTCTGCAGTCGATGTGCTCCCCAGAGTAAACCCCTTCTCAACTTGCGGACTCAACCCGCCCACTTCTGGCAGCTCACCCGCCCGCAAGTCTGGCTGCGTATCAGTCAAGAGAGTTGAAGCCGGGGAGTATGTGCTCTCCAAAGTGAGTCCTGTCTCAAGTTCCTCAGCCAACTCGTCCACATCGGACAGCTCACGAGCCCCCAGGTCCGTCTGCACATCAGTCATGCGAGTCGACATCAGGGTATGCGTGCTCGAATCATGCCTATTTCCGGTTGCACCCCTGTCCTCCATCGTTTCAAATGCGCCCTCCCGAATCTTGCTTATCATGGCGTTGTAAATCTCCTGTCGCCTCTCCCGACCCCGCTTGCCATCAGACTTGAATAAGTCCGGGAACCGCCAGTTCATGTACAGATTCCCGTGGCTCGGACGCGCCTTGATGCCCTGGTGCCGGCCCGGGACGTCAAAGTAGTAGTGGCAGAGCTTGCAGGTGCCCTTACTACTGCCAATGTACTTGTATCCACGAAAGAAGTTGAGCCGGAGCCTCCGGGCATTCGCAAGCACCCACTCGAGAACTAAGATCTCGGAGTGTACGTAAGGCTTCCAACCGGGCTTTTCGCACTGTTCCTGAATGCGTAGGTCTAGGCCCGCCCGCTGAAGATTATGGGCGTATCCGCGATGCTTCTCCTGCTCCGTCGCATCGGCAGTCATCCGGCCGATGATTAGAGAGGCTTGCTCTGCCCTCTTGCTTAGCGGGTTTGGCTCCGCCTTACTCGACGGTATCGGGATAACTCTAAACTCCTGGAAGAGCTCCGACCATTCCTCCTCCGCGAGAATAAGGCCGTTAACTGTTCTGCTATAGGCGCGGAGACGGGAGAGGTTGTGTCGCAATTCAGACCAGCACTCAAAACTACGGCCTTGGGGCATACGGCCCGTTGTAGCGCGTTTGTCGATGTACTTGCCGGCGGCCGTCAAGAAGTTCGCAATGGCTTGACTAAGACTCCTGCAGGATCCAAGATCTAATAACATTATGCGTTAGCTGGTTGTATTGGCATCGATGACCCATTCTTACATTCGTCTTCGCGAGCGCCTTTTATCTGCAACTCGGAAATAGATTTCCACAGAACTTCAAGGGCCCTTCGGACCTCTGCGACGGAAATGGCCAGTTAGTCGTCTTTATGAACATATTGGTTCATGCTGTTCGGCTTACCGTTGTCATCTTTTGAGTCTCCGCACAACCCATGACACTCCCAAACTCCCTTTTTCAGGTCTTCAAAGTAGATCTGGACTCTATTCCGGTTGAACAGCAAGACATGGTTGAGGATCTCTTTTGTCTTTATCTCCTGCTCGTGGGCCTTCATCTGGTGGAAGTCGCAAAGCTTCCGTAGAAGCTCCTCCACGAACCGCTGAGTTGCGCTGAGGACTGAAAGGGAGACCTGGTTGCAGCCGAAGACAAAGACGAAGTTTTCTTCCTCCTCAAGGACAGCGAATGAAGTTACCGTCTTGCCACCCTTGTCGCTATCGCAGACGTTGGCGAGCTTGTGCACAAACGCATGGAACCTCGCTTCCTCAGTCTCGGGCTCCTCGGGCCGCTCAGGGACCTTCACCGATCCTTCATCACGCGAGATCTCAGTAATGGCCTTGAAAAGGACGATGGGCTCGTAGAAGCGACGGGTCTGCTTAGGCTTGAATGGGACGACTGGTATTGGACTTTGTCAGTAAATGCCATGTGGGTAAGCATTAGGTCAAGGTAACTACTGACCGGTTTCCATCTTGCTGGGTAATTGGGCTGAATCAGCGGGATTGATGGTGGCGCTTAATAGTTTCCAACTGTTCTTGGAGGTGCTTGCGGATTGTGCTTTACTCCTCTCGCCGGCACGATGTCCCTCCCTCTCATGGTCTTTATAACTCTTCGCGACCCGGGTTTTTTCCAGTTTTCCCTTCAAGCACACACAGCACAAGGCAAACTCGTCTTCCCGGTTAGGCGCAGCATCATATCGCAGCCCTCTCGAAGCCTCGCCTACGACCTCCTCCAAGCCTCATGCTGGGGGCCCGTTGGGAGGCCCAACATGAGACCCAATCACCTGAGCGGGGATCCCATCATTCATTCCCACTCAACCTCTTTTTCAGCCCGGTTGCCTTGTTTTCTCTTCTCTCCAACCTACAATGTGCAGTTGTAACCATGGCCTCCCTCTCGACCAACAGGAGGACGCCGACGGGGCCCCCCTTGGTCTCTTTCTGGGCCGCCCGCAGCACCCCCTCACTTCAACAAGGCATTGAAGCAGGAGGCCAGACAAGGCACCCTTCAACCCTGGGCTTGGCCAACAAGACGAGACCAATTCGGAAAGTCTCCATAATGGGATCCGCTCTCGCGTTTCTCTCAGTTCACCGGTCTTTTTGGAGAAGGGTGCATGGCTCCCACACTACACCATGGAGCCTCGCCGGGTGCTGAGAACTCGGGAAATCGCCATCACCATCGCGCTCAAAGTGGAAATATGGTCTTCCTCCCGCCGATTGTGTGGTGGGCCTCCAGCAGGAGAATGGTTCGAGTGGACAGTTGAAGAAGATTGAAGTGCACAAGTTTACGCGGAGATATGGACGCTTCAAGGGAGGCTCTTGATGCCTCTCTATTGGCATCGACAACTATAAAGAGAGGTTTGATGTTCTCCCCAATTCCCTCATGTCCAGAAGGCCAGAAGACACCAGAACACAGCGGAGCACTTCTACATTCACAGTCATGCCCAAGAAGAGCCGTCGGTCTGGAAACCACGGACGCTCCAGCCGATCTACCCAGCCTCAGGATGAAGAGATCCCCATAGATCCCAACCTGACCTATCCCAACGAATACTTCGACGCCAATCTCGCCAACCAGGACTACAGCTACTACAGCCAGTTCGATCCAGGTCAGAGCCTGTAGAGCTCCTATCCGCAAGTCTCTGACCCCGGCCCAAGTTTCCTTGCGGCGGGAACCAGTTCAGAGTTGCAGGATCCAACACTGTACATGTACTCCATGGCTAGTCAACCGAGTACGGTTGATCCGTCCCAACTTCAGGTTGACGCTGCTGCGTCTGCCTATATTCCCCAGGGTTATGCCAGTTCTGCTTACCAAAACCAAACCCCTACCCAAGTCCAAGGTCCGTTAACTATCCTGCTGTTTTCCTTGCCAACAAGGGGAAAAGTCCCCAGTAACTAACTTCGAAACGCAACACCAGACCAACCAGAGTCTTCCTCTGCTCAAAATCCGAATGAGATGCCGTGCCCCTGGGAAGGATGTACCAAAACCTTCACCAGAGCTCGGGATTACAAGTAGGAATCCTCTTTTCTTCCCCGTGTCTAGTTCTGGTTCGATATCGCTAATCTGATTCTCTTATCAGCAAGCATATGAAGATCCATACAAAGCCAAAAAAGTGCGAGGAAGAAGGTTGTACCTATGCGACCGCCGAAGCGCGCGATTTGGATCGGCATTATACGACAAATCACCCAGAACGTGATTCAAACAAGCCCAAAGAGTCTCACACCTGCGAATACCCAGGTTGTGGCCAGAAATTCTCGCGGCGCGACAACTACACAAAGCACTGGAAGAACTTCCACGCTCCCAAAGACTAAATAAACCACAGGTTTGTAGTCTACTAGTCGCCGATGTGCTTTGGAACAACCCTTCACTCACACACACACTCACACGCACGCTCTCGCTCGCTCTCTCTCGACCTTGTTTTATGACATTCATTTCCCATCTGACGATTCTCTCGATGGCTTATATATGTACCGGCCGCCTGCTTTGACAGGTGAGACGCAACGAACATGTTCCTTCACTCATTTTGATACGGATCGCCCATGGAAGACCGAGAAATGTCGGATGGGTCGGATTCTGGTTTTGGTCAGGCAAACAAAGCTCACACTCATTTATGTTTTCAGTCTGGGTTATGTTTTTGAACAAGGAGATTACTTTATGTATTTCTCTTCCTCTCTCTGATATTACACACAATGATCAAATTCTGTTGATTTCCATCTTTTTTTGCACCCGCCCAAAATGACTTCGCCTCTAACCAAATCGTTTCATTTGATACAAAGTCCTCCGCAGCAAACAAAAGTCCCTTTGGCCGTAAGATAATAAACAAGTGAAGTGAATATTTTCAAAGAGTTGAAAAATGACAAAAGAAAAAAGTCGTATAAACCGTTGAAGGAGAATTCGAAAATGTGAAGCGAACAAGTCAAAAGCGCCGATGACCAGAAAACTCCTGTCAAAAACTCCGTAACCGAGGGCCACCCATCCAGGAGTTGCCCAGATAGAAGATACAATCAATAACGCCGCCGTTGTTTCTCCAAGTTGTTGGCTTTTTTGTATGTGTGTTTCATGGCTTACGAGAAGGGGCACACACCGGAGCTGGCGCCGGAGCTGGGGCACCTCCTCTCAGTGCTGGCAATGGAGGGGGTAGAGCTGTAGCCACCGGGGCAGCCGCTGGTTCGAGAGATGATGCTCAGGGTGTCGACCTTGAACTCCATGTCGCCGGTGCTGAAGAGCTCGAACTTCATGCGCGAGGGGTCGACGTTCTGGGACTTGAGGTACTCGGCCATCTCGAGCATGAACTGCTCAGGACCGCAGATGAAGTACTCGGTGGAGCCGTGGGACAGCCAGAGATCGTCCCGGTCAACCTTGGCCAGGTCGACGCGGAAGTCGTGGTCGTAGGTGACGCCATAGACATCGGACTCGGCGAGGTGAGTCTTGAAGATGTTGGAGCGGAAGTTGGGTCGGTTGCGGGCGATGCGGCGCACCTGGTCGTAGAAGGGGACGGAGCGGCGAGAGCCGTGGATCCAAGAGACGGGTCGGTGAGGCTGACGCTCAGAGACGGTGTTGAGGATGGACATCATGGGGGTGACGCCGACACCAGCAGAGATGAGGACGATGGGGACGTTGGAAGTGTTGGACATGTCGAGGAAGAACTCGCCAGCAGGGTGGGTGAGCTCAACGATGTCGCCCTCCTCCTTCATGTCGATGAGGAGGTTGGAGACGACGCCGGGGTTGAGGGCGGCGCCGCCAAGGTAGCGGCCATTGCGGCTCATGTGAAGACCTTGGTCACGCTTGACGGTGATGCGGTAGTAGTCAGGACGGGGGGCGTCGCTGAGAGAGTACTGTCGGGACTGGAGGTATCCCTTGTCGGCGATCTCGACCTGGACAGAGACATACTGGCCAGGCTGGAAGGGGGGCAGACGCTTGCCATCAACGGGGACGACGTAGAAGGAGTAGATGTCATCAGCCTCCTCAACCTTCTTCTCAATGCGGAACTTGCGGTAGCCCTGCCACTTGCTGAACTCGCGGTAGAGCTGAGCCTCACGGCCGATGAGCATCTTGGCGAGCATCCAGTAGGCCTTTGTCCAGGCCTCCCTCACTTGGGGAGTCATGGCCGGGCCAAGGACCTCAGCGAAGGCGTTGATGAGGTACTTCTCGACGATGGCATAGTGCTCGGGGCGGATGTTAAGAGAGCAGTGCTTGTGGCACATGCGCTCCATCTTGGGGATGAGCTCGGTGATGTGGTTGATGTTGTTGGCGTAGCTGAGGATGACGGCGGTGAGGGCACGGGGCTGTCGGCCGTTGGCCTGGTTGACAGTGTTGAAGTAGTCGTTGAGCTCGGGGTGGTCACGGAGCATGTTGCGGTAGAAGATGGTTGTGATGCGCTCTCCATGGTCAGTGAGGGCGGGGATGGTACCCCGGATGAGCCTGGTCTGCTGGTATGACAGAGCCATTGTGATGGTTTGTTGTGATTATAAGAGGGAGGGGAGGAAGGAGTTGACGGAGGATATGAGGAGTGATACTACAGCAAGAATGAAGCAGTAGTAACACCTCTTTGTAGTGTGTTCGGATCGTCGAGTTGTGGTGTTGATGAGGTGAGCGAGGTTATGGAAGGGGATAGTTCCTCGAAATATATATCAATCGGAGTTGTCGATGATGATGATGATGATGATGATGAGAATGACCAGCCCAAAGATGGGGGGAGATGAGACTTAATAAAGAAGGACTCGGATTAGAGAGGATACTGAAGCAAGACTCGAATTCCAAAAGAGCGTCCTCCCCAGATGTTTTATCCTCGATGGCAATCCTCCTCCCATGGTTCCCACCTCCCACCACGGGTGCCCCCCGGTAAGGACTAAGCCCAGACGGAGAAGAGATTGTGAACCTTGGAATTCGTCAAAAAAGTAAAGTCAAGCCAAAAGAAAATACACAAAGAAGAAAAAGTTCTGCTCTTTTTTTTTTCTTTCCTTTTTTCTCCACACACGCCGCCGCCGTCTTCCGTTCCTCGTGGGCAAGGTTGTTCAAACGTTTTTGTTTTTCGAGCCACCCCCGGGTTTCCTTTGTCGTTGAGAAGTCGTACGATGGGGTTGTAGGGTGTCCAGGGGGATCCTTTGCTTTTTGGTTGGCGCGCGCCGCCGCCCCTTGGGCTGCCGGGGGCGCCGTGAGGACTGTCTCTCTGGCGCCCCCGGAAGCTCCCTAGAGGCGACAGAGCTAGGGGAGTGACTACGTACCTAGGTTTTCTGTTGACGATGTGCTAACAGGTGCTGGACTCGGCGGGTTTGTGGACTCTTGTGGAGGAAAACGAAGGGAAGTAGCTCTTCTGAGTTGGAAAGTTGAAGTTTTTCAAGGTTGTTGTTATTCAGAATAATGCTTGATTTCAGCATTCTTCTATGTACGAAGTACGAGATAGGCTTCAATTGTGAACTAGGGGAACTTTCCATGCCAGGAACAGGCCTCTGGTTGGCGAATTGCTCACAAGTCACGGCTCCATCATGAAATCAAAATCCAATGCTATCATGGGGGGGCGTGTAGCGATGTCATGTTCCTCTCTCTTTCTCCTTGCAAATTCACCCCTTCTCCATTCATTCTCCATGGATCATCGGAAATCCCTCGTGGTGTCCCTCCCGTCCTCGTGCCGGATGGAGCGCGCCCTCGTGGAGGAGGGCGTCCGCCGCATGGCAATCGCGTGTATGAAAAGAAACTCTGTCACAATCGCGAAAGAGAATTAAAAAGAAAGAGGGCACATGAGATGGACGAATGTGACGAGAACGGTTCGCCAGATGCGGCGAGAACCTTTCCCGATAACGCCCCCCCTCCCCTCCCCCCTCACCCTCCCCGCCTCGTTCCGTGCAGTGCGGGTGGTGGCAGAAAGAGGTATGTACGGAGTAAGAGAATCGAGGCAGATCGGGGTAAACCGAGTTTACTTTTACTAGGTAGTTCCAGTGCCTCGTTGTAGGAACGAGAAATCCCGAACCTGTGGGATGGAATGATGGATGCATTCGCGGCGCAGTTTGCAGCGTTCTATCCAGTAGCGATACTACGATGAAGTCGATGGTTTGTGCAACACTGTTCGGGGGACGGAGATGGGTTCAGTTTGAAGAAAGCTGGCTGGGAATAGGCCGGCCGGTTCCAAGACGAGATGGGCTGGCAGTAGTTCAGGTTCACAACCAAGGGCAGCCAGCAACAGAGTCCTCCAGGTATGTAACTACTTGTGCTTGTGTCAACTAACAGACTCTCACAGTCTTCACAACCCTTGCTTCAACAAACTCCCTGTCTCCCACATTCCCTTATCCGTCGGTAGCTCAATCGGTAGCTAGAACGGCAGAGCCACTTTGCTGCCAGGAACCAGGAACAGGAACACCCTCAAGAGCAGGAATCCAATGGTGGAGAGCTCCTAAGCTGTCTCTGTCTCTCCACCCCAGGCAGGTTGGCTGGCCCTTGGCTGATTCCCGGCCATTCTATTTTTTTTTTGCGAATGAAGTCGCCTTCATTGCCAACAGGCGGGTAACAGAGAGAGACCCCTTTCCCTTAAGGGCCTAGGCTCGTAAAAGCCCATGGCTTGCTTGACTATGTTGAGGAAAGCTTCTCGACGCGGAGGATGGTCTCGGGAGGGCGCTTGGGTTCACCGTCCGGGGTGTGAATAGCGTCCCCCGTCTTTGTTTCGTGTCTCCCCCCGGCCCTCGTCCTCCACGAGCCAACCCAACAACAAGGCATTCATACTTCATAGTAACTCCGTAGATATACAAGCAAGTAGTACAGTGATATGAAGATGCGAACATGTTTAATTTCATCTGTTCATCATGTTCCCTGACTTTCTCCAATAGTAAGAACAACTCAATTAGAACAAGACCCAAAACGGTGCTGATTCCAACGGAACTCCGACTCCCCATAATACCAAATTTGCCCATTCCATTTGGCCATGAATTTCCTCTCTCTTCATGATCCACCTGCTCAACTCCATTCAAGCGGACCTTCTACACCGCAGGTGAGGAAAAAGAAAGGCGACGTGCAGCTCCGTCGCGTGAGAAGAGGACCACCAAGACCGGGGGGGCGCAACGAAGACGACGGCGGTCTTCCCCGTCCTTCCCGCTTTCCAGAAAAACAACAGGCGAAACCGTGTCTCTCCGCCAGCCGAGACCGCCGCCGCCGCCCTCCCCCGGCCGGAAGGGCAACAGAGAGACAGAAGGGAACAGGCGAGAAAGAAAGAAAAGACGTCGGGCCCCGGCCCATGTCGGCGGGCAAAACCCGCATCCGGCCAATGCCGCCGCATTTTCTCTTTTCTTTCTGGCCAACAGCCGCCACTGCCACCCCTGAGGCAAGAAAGATGTGCTTACATTATATCTGTTCAGAACCATTGGCAGTCAGTCTACTGGGGAATAATTGTGCTTCATATGCTTGTTGTTGATGTCCTGTATCCGTACTCCGTAGGGATGTAAGCAACACCCACCATCGACGATCCCTCTCCATGCCCCAGGTCCTCTCTCTGGTCTGTGTACAACTCCCAACTCTCACCCTCTGAGCACACACTGTCTCGTGCTCCCCCTCGTTATTCAATTCATCTCTGTAAAAATAGCGGGCGATCCGCACCGACCACTCTCTCATCCAGGCGCCTGTCTAGTTTTCTCCGGGATTTCTGACGTCCCCAGCATGGGGAGGGGGGACCCCGAACACCAAAGAGGCGGTAAGAGAGGGAGCACAGAAACGAGACATGGGAGAGGTCTGTAGAAGGAGTCAAGGGCTCGGCCAAAGTCGGAAATGCCCTCGCCTTTTGCACCCTGCCCTCCTGTGAAATGGAGTTGTAGGTAAACCTCAGGGGTTTCGGTCACCTCTCTCACGCGCCGTTGTCGGGGTACGAAGCAGGTCCGTCTCCAAGAGGTAAAGGTCCCCATTTGCTTTTTTGTCAGATCACCGTCTGGCCTACCTCCTCCGTATTTTCTCTCCCAAGACATCCGCTGAAGGGGGGGGTGGGAAGGGGAGTGCCGTAGTCGTCAAGGTCTGAAACCAGGCCTGTCTTTCTTCCAATTGAGGCGTCAAAACAGCCCATGACCATGCGGAGGCGGCGGCGACCGCAGACCAAATGCATGTGACGCATGCGTCTGCGTCTGCGGCTGATAGGTAACGGCGGCGAGGGTTAGTGATACATACACAGTTTGGAAGTTATACAGAAGCCCGTTTCCGAAACCGTGACTGGCTAATTCCCAACTTGTTCATCACTATGGAGTCGTCCTGTACAAAAACTGAAAAGATGGGTATCTCAACTTCCTCATCCAGACGTCTCGAGGCATCTTCCCTGTGCTCGCTGGGTCCTTGCTTCAACGGAGCAGATAGCCGGGGACGTCAAGCGAACGAACAAAAGACGTATCGCGTCGTATCGTTCATCCCCCGCTCATCCGGATCGTGAACGAACGAACGAATCCATGAGATGATGTTCGTCGGGGAGAAGAGATCTTGCTAGCACGGGCTGCACATCTCCCGCGGTTCTAGACGCTCCGTAGGGTAGCATGTCATGGCTTGTTGGTCGCATGGCAGCATTTGCATCAGCCTGCCTTACGGTGTTGGATATTATTATTCCCTCCCATACAAAGACCGAGGCGTCTATCTCGGCTGTTGATGATCGCCCAACAGTATGCAATGCACACATATATCTGCATTCGTAGGCAATAATATCCTCAACACCATCAAACTAACAGCAGCAAGACCAGGGGTTCACCTCAGGCACGGAGTAGACAAGCCCAGCTTCTTCGCAACCAAGACTCTCTGTCTACCCTCAGAGTCCGCAGCCTCCCTCATACGCGCGGATGTAATCAGCCTTCAACATCCCGACACCGAAATGTCACCATAATGTCGGCTACGAAATCCGACCCTCGACATTCCCCATCCCGCGTAGTCGCGGAATCTCCAAACCCCTTCACTCTTCCGTCTTGCCCCCCCCTTGTTTCCGCCATCCTCATCATCACCAACAACAATCACATCCTCTCATCCACAATAAGACCCTTCGTTCTGTTTGACAAAGTCGAAAAAGGAGATGGCACTCGAGTCAGAAAACACTTGGCATGCCCCCATACCTCACTCACCTCGTTCCGCGCCTAAGACGCCCTGCGCTAAAAGGGAAAAAAAAAAGACGTTTCACGGCCCAACGACCCGGTGTAAGTCGGCGTCGTTGCTAGTCTCGAATACAGGCCCCCCGGCGTCCTCATTACCCCACGGCTTTGTCTTAACACGGTCGTATTTTTCACTCGCTACCCTTGGGGCTGGCTGTCTCGGCTGCCCTGGCCGGCTATTGTCAATTAGGTCCCTCCTTTTCGTCGTTTCCTTAGACACACAGACGGTTCACCGTTCGGCAGTCAATGTTCGTGTCACCGTAGCCTGAGCAATCCCAGATAGGATGTAACCTGAAAGGCCTCTGGGGGCCTGGGGCTGGGTTGGGTTGGGGCTGGGTCTCAGCTTGGAGTTGACTATCGATTCCCGTGTGTAACGAAACGAAGACTGAAAAAGCTATCAACGGTGCCTGACGACCCTGACGACTGCACTGCACTGTAATGCTTGCTGTGCCTTGCTCTAGCTGACTCGGCAAGCCGGCTTGGCAAAGGATGAGCCTCGGGCTCTCCCTCTCTCTCTGTTCCGGTTGAGGTCAGCCCTTGCTTAGGTCCAACAAGCTGTCCTCTTGTCTTTCTCCATGTTGGCCTTTCAACAAGGATCCGACCAGTTTCTTTAATCTTTCTTCGCGACTTAAGAGACATTGCCTGCCTCCCATGTCCAGGACCCTCTTTCACCATCAAATCCCTGAAGCTTAGGTCGAGAGCAAATTGTAGATAGTATCCATCACCAAGCTACCCGAATGCCGCCGTCTCTTCAGACCTCAAGGTCCTGCCTGCCTGCCTGCCTGCCTGCCTGCCTGGACACTGAGACGTCCGCCCTTCTAGGCAAAGAGAGACAGAGAAAACGACAGGGTCCCCAGGTGGTGGTGGCGGT